>JAPVRG010235802.1:0-12047 GCA_029783565.1 Rhagoletis cerasi
ATGGGTTGTGCGCAGGGTTTGGGACCCGCCACGTAAAAAACACTTCCAATGAAAAGAAGAGCAAAGCCTCGGATGAGACCCCCTTTTTTTGATGACGACCATGGCAAACGTTTAAAGGACTACGAATTGAGGGCATGCACCTGGAATGTCCGGACCCTTAATGGGGAAGGTGCCTCTGCCCGGCTGGTTGATGTCCTCGTAAAGACAGAGGCTGACATCACCGCCATCCAAGAAATGCGATGGACGGGGCAAGGCATTAATAATTTTAGTTTAGTTATTTTTAAATAAAATTTAATTTACATACATATATACATTACATGCCTTATTTTCTCCATACATTTTGCTAAAGTATTTCAGATCCTCTCTCCGGCAGCAGAATATGAAAATAGGATGCTAAAGACCTAACAAAGTGGAAAAAATTTCATTATTGCAAATAATGTTATCAGTCGTGAACATAGATTAAAGTATTACACAGTATGACAGTTTTATCCACTCCTGCTTTGGCTTTTAAATTTTTGACGATGTTCTTTAAAAACTGCATTAAATTAGCTACAACCCTAAGTATTTTAGTTTTGGAAAAATTACTACTATCTGAAAATCCTAACGAATAAATTTGAAAATTCGTGAAAGATAGTACCAAATTGTCATTTTAGGCCGTCTGGGTAACTTATTGGTTAGTTGTATTAAAAAACTGAGTACGCCGTTCGCTTAAGCGGCTTATTCCTCATGAGGTTGGATATATTATTTTTCTTTATTGTGTTAGATGAATGTGTTTTCATATAAGGATCTAAAGTTATAGCAAAACAGTCTTTGAAATCGCGGTTTTCGGAGTAGCTCATTCAGTTTTTGCAAAAATGCAATGTTTTTCCATTTTGTTAAGTCTACCCTTCATTCTTGAGCAGCCGCGACCATATTTTGGTAATACATATCGTGTCTATAGCGAATATCTTTTTTTACAGTGTAAGTTAAGCGGGTTACACGTTTTTTCAGCTTAACATTTCTTGTATTTTTTGGAGGACATTTTACGCAGTTTATTCTTAAGTTTAATTTTAGTTAAAAGAGTTTGATTAATCCATGGCTTAAGTATAACATTGGATCTTTTTGGAGGCAAAGAAAAACTTGACCTTTCTATGTGAACTTTTAGTATATTTATAAATAAACTGTATGCTTTAGAAACGTCTTTCTCAGCGTAAATTATTTCCCAGCTTTCATATTTAACAGCTTCATTAAGTGCACTAAAATTAATCCCTGTGATGGCCGGTAGTAAAATTGTATTGTTACCTCGCACATTTTGACAATTGTTGAATCGAAGACCAGTCATGCAGTGATCCGAAACGGCCATATCGAGGTTTATACCGACATGTTCTATGTATGAAATGTTAGCGGATCGACCAAAAACATTGTCGACACAAGTGCCAAAAGTAGGTCTGGTAGGTTCATTAACAAAAGAGAATAAGCCATGGCTTGCCATGAGAGTAACAAAATTATCTAACTCAACTTTGGTACTTAGTAGATCAAGATAAAAGTCGCCTATAATTGTGAGATTTTTTCCTTTTTCTGCACCTAAAAAACCTGAAAACTCTTCGTGATAGAGCTGTAGGCTCTGCGAGTGAAATCTACATATATATGCAAACGAAGCTTAGCATGTTATTGCTTATTCTTAAATCTATCTTTATCACATCAGCGCTTATAAGGCTATATCTTGTAGCTTCGCACTCATACTTATTGCGCAAATTGTAAATTTTTTTGATTTTTACGATCCCGGGATTTTCGGCATCTCGTTATTACAATACCGTGATCTCGAGATTAGTCCCGGGACTTAGATATTAATTATTTTGCAACAACTTAACTCGAAAAAATTGCGACAGTATTTTTTGAGAAGCTTTCCTGCCATATAATAAATAATAAATAAATGGGGTTGAAATTACTTTTTCATTAAAAGTGAAAGTTATTTCATTAGTAACAAAACAAAAGACAATAATTAAATCTATACGCATTTAATAATACTTTAGCGTGCACATATCTGATTATGTAACTTGAGGTACATACATATGTCGAATAAAGATCGGTACAAAAAAACTTAAAAAGTGAAAAAGTAATTGAAAGAAGTTCAAGTATTTTTTAATCTCGTGCAAATTGAGCGGAAAGCTACTGAAAATGTGACTAAACAGAGAAGGAGTCTTTTGACTTCGTGAAATGATCAAAACAGAACTTAATTTTATTATTTATGTACATACTAGAGCCTTCGATTTCCCCAGTTTGACCGAGAAGCAATTTCTCTCGATACGCAATTTACGGGCCTGTGATTAATTAAGGGTGTCTAAACCATGAAAAGTACTTGTCTCCATCCAGAAAATAAACTATGGGCATTATATGTTTCACTGAGGTCTAGGTTGTCCACCCTTTTAAGAGCCGCTTTGCATGTACCATATTCGACTGATCTCCAATCGACTGAGAAAGAGAGTGGAAATAAAGTCTTCAAAGTTTGTTATTTGTTACATTTTACTTTCTTTGCAAATATGTAACATAGCATGTTTGTTCATATGCAGTTGCTATTTTTTCATAAAAACTCTTCACTAAATGCTTTCAATACACAGAGAAAAATATGACCTATAGAGAAAAGTAGATTGTCTCTATGAAAAGCTTTTAGACTAAAGCAGGGATCACACGATTTGTACATTTTTACAGATTTGTACATTTTGTAAGTTACAGAGTGGGTTTGTTTGGATTTTTTTTTATTGAGCTTAACTCATTCTCCATAAAAATTGTTGGACAACACCAGTCTATACCTGCCAAAATGTAAAAATCTGTAGAAATTTTCAAATCGTATGATCCCTGCTTAAGGGGTAAACCAGACGCAAAAAACGAAGAAAATTCCATAGAGCTTCCATATGGATTTTATATGTAAATTCTTATTGATTTTATTTACAATAAAATAGACAATGAATTGAAGTATGTATTTTTGCCAAGTTTTCTGAACAGGTACTTTGACCGAATGGATGCGGGCTCGATTGCCAGCTTGTTGGGCACGGGTTCAAAACCTGTGGCACGGACAATTTTTCTAATATTTTATTTATTTATTTTCTCTTCTTTTTTTTGTTTATTTGTTTTATTTTATACAGGTTGTCACAGAAAGCCGACGTCAAGTCGGAAATGCGTGGTAGGCCAGGACAGGCGTCACTCTCCGTATCTCTCACACTTTGTAAAAGGAGAATTCCACCGTTGGGACGGGACAAATCCTACGAATTTTTTCTGTTTACGATTCTAATAAAAGGCAAAGTAAAAATGTATAAAACAAAGTATCTAATACATTACGTTTGTATCGTAAAGTACTAACCAAAAACAGAAAATTTATTTCTCAAGTATTCGCTTATGCCCGAAAACTCTGAAAAAATTCCCTGTTTGTACGGGACAGCTCTAGTCTTCCTTGAATCTTAGTTACTGTGTGTTATGTGAAATTTCAGCGAAATTAATGATAATTGTAAAAAAACTAAAATAAAACAACAAAAATTTTAAAAATACATTTATTTCAAAAAAGTATAAATAATTTTAATGCAATTGTTTGTACGGGACATGCGTCTTTGTGCGGGACTCGTACGAATATCAGTTTTATAAATTTAGATTTTCTTCACTTTTGTAGGGAAAAGATCTAAAGCATAATTTTTGCATGCCACTTCAGGTCCATTCATTGATATTTCGTGAAATTCAAATACTCCGGGTATAGGCTTCGTTGATGTCCAAAGATGAAAACAATTGATAACTCCTAACTAATTTTTGTTGTTGTTGTAAAAAATATACGTCATTTGGTAAAGTTAATTTAAAGATAGATTTCCATGCTAAATTATGTATTTGAAATAGATTTCCGCTGAAATAACGGTAATTTATTTGTTGTTGTTATAAAAAGTATACATATATAATTAATAAAATCAAGTAAATATCGATTTGTGTGCTAATTTTATCTTTAAAATAAATTTCCGCTGAAAATTTTTTTCCGAAAAATAATTAGATTGTCGATGAAAATATACCTTTTTTGGTGGAATGCTCCAAAAGGGCTCTCTATGTCTCACTCAAACTAGAATTACCTTAAATGTTACGGCTTCAAGGAAAGTCTTGGGTACACTACAATCGTTTTAAGTGAGTAAGAAAAAAATTTCCCAAACTCAGTTTCCTTACAAAAATCCAAATTGTCCATAATTTAAGAACCAAAATAGCAACTTCAAAGTTACTTGCCAAACTAGTGTAGTACATTTTTTTCTCAGTACACTCAGTTTAAATTGGACGAACAATTAAATTTAAAATTTTTCTTGGGAGAAAATAGTAATTTTCTTCCAAGCTGGAGCAGTTGGCTATACATTTTAGACGATAATGCAACTCTGTGCCAAACTCGGCGTAACCACCTCAGACTAAACTGAGTAGCCGTCAGTTAATTTTCCAAACAAAAGTTTGTCTGCATAACACCTACCATACATACATATGGATATCCATAAGGCATTTGCTTCGGGCATATATATTTGTATTTGTACTGCCGCTCGGCAACTGCTCTATCATTACGCCTTCAATCACAAGACGCCGCGACTGAGTATAAAACTCATTCGCACGTCGAAAACATGAAAATAAATAAACAAACAAACATGAACCACGTGAATGCAAAAAGAAAAAGAAAAATAGTGCATTCACATGTTAATTCGTAGCAGTTAGCAAAAGAATTGGTAACGCCTTATCGCTCAAGAATAAGTATGCAGCTAGTGCTCGTCGTAGTAGCGGCAACAGAGGCAATATGCTAGATAGCCCGAAACTGTGTCACCTCTTTAAATTCGTTGTCAAGCACGCGCTTTGCTCCAATTTCTATTTGATAGCTAGTCAGACTTTTATAACACGTTGTGGTCGCTTATCGAATGGTTGTGCGAAATTGTATAAATGAACCGTTTGGTTGCATCACGAAAAGTTGGATAAATGTGTTTTAATGTTTGATTTATGGCATTTAAAAAGCCAACTTTTGCAATTAAGTTGCTGTCTTAAATGTTGTATATATTAGTTTTCAAAATGAGAACTCAAAATAAGAATCTATGCAGGGGCGTTTTGCAATTGTCTTTTTCTCTAATGACATCCTTTAGTTTCCCAAAATGCATAAAATTTTACTCTTATGAAATACTGACACTTTTTCCTCTATAAAGGACCAAGGATACAACAAAAAGCAAATAATTTTTAAGCAAAAAATATAACCGACTTCAATTCCCATATTAAAATTTAGGAGAGTCGTTAATTTTCACTTGACCCAATAATCGAAACTAAACCAAATTAGTATGGGACCACCCTTGAGGCACCACCTTTCCGTAATTATCGAAAACGGTTCACGTGGCCCAAAGTTATCCGGCAACATACATAAAAAAAACTTTCCGGACGAATTGATAACCTTCTCCTTTTTTTGAAGTCGGTTAAAAAAACCAGAATCCTCATCTTCGCAGCCAGCTATGACAACTTGGGCTTCTTAAGATGCACCCCGTTGGTATAATGATATGGGAAATTTTGTCTTCCAGACAATACCTTCGATAACGTCTAGAGTGAATAATGATGAAGTGAATAACACTAGACTTCAGCATCGAAACAAACACAAAACTATTCCGGTTTCTCCTGGACAAAGAACAATACAAAAAATTGAGCACGCTGTGATCGATTGTGCCATATTGCTTAGTTAATAGGCAGCGCGATGAAATGGATATTACCGCCAAAGCAGAAACAACTAGTCGGCGAATAGTGTCATGTATGAAGAAAAGAGAGTAAGAAATGTGTGAGTGCGAGAAGCTGGAGATGTTGGCATAAAGCAATAAGCAAATGGTTTCTAGGCCGAGATGGCCCTGCTGACTATCACATTCACTTGAGATGAAGTGGGAGTATTTTGCAACGCTGTCACTGAATTACCGAAGTGTTTGATAAAAAAAATAGCCCCACCCGTTTCCAAAGACGAAGCGCAAGATCGATTTAGTCTGAGCTACTCTTGGATATGACCGCTGAGTTGGCGGCAAAGAGCTAGAAAAGGGCATGCACCAGAATTAATGGCTTTACCGTTGGTTAAGCCTCTTAGCATTTGGTTTCAGGTTTTTTCGATATAGCTGGATAAAGAACAAAAGCCTCAGTTCGGAGAATCCTGGAAAATTCTCACTACATTTTTCTCCACTTCAGAGACGTAAATGACATCCGCTGCTTTGGAAAGCACCCTTTCGTCTGCCCTCAAATGGAAGAGCTTTTGGCAAATGTTCTATGAATACAAACGAATTTATATATCTGTAGTCACAAGTAATAGTCACTTAAGTCAAATATCACACTTTCGAAAAAACCTCAATCAATTGTTTGGAGCTCATCCGAGAAAATTTTTAAAAGTACATATGGTCGCCGGATGAATTAATATCGTACGTAACATTTGACGACTTTTGGGAAATCGCGATCGAAATTTGGAATTCAATTTCTCAAAAACGCGACGATAGATTTTCTCGAAAGTCTCAGAGAATGTTACTAGTTTAAGAAGTATTATTTTATTATTTATTTGAAGGATTTTCTTTAGTACAATTATGTCGTGTGTTACATTTGGCAATAAATTTTCAGGAATAATATATGACATACGACAAAATGACATACAAATTTGTACTAAATTAACGATTTTCAAAAATTACTTATTCGTTTTTCGATATCTCCGAGATATTGAGTAATATTTTGTCCTATGTGCAAGCTCACAAGCGATTTCGTCCAATTTTGTCGCATGTCACAAACATTTTTCACATACAGCAATTTTTCACCACTTATATAAAAAAAAAGTTGTTTTGGATAAAGAAGTGTGGAACTTTTTTTTGATAAAAATCTCGAGTATGAATAGCTTAGCTCAGATGAAGGCAACTCAGATTCTGCCTAAAAAATTAATAAATTTTTATTTCAAGTTATAAATAAAAAATAAAATTAAAAAGAATTTAAAAAAAAAATTTAATTTGAAGTTTTATAATTTTTTTTTTCGAAAAAGGTTCCAATAAACTTATAGTCCGAGAGCCAAATGCTCAAAAATATGTTGCATGTTGTCCTGAAATGAAATAACCAAAATTCAATATTCGGTATCTAGGGCAACTTCAAATCACCGACTTGCCAGGTCCTAGCCTGGCAGGATCATAGTTTTTGATTGATGAAAACTTAGGACTTGCAATTTCTTATCCTGGAAGAAGTCTTTGGCAAGTCGGCTTGAAAAAAAGGATGCAATACTTTCAAGCCGACTTGCCAAGGACTTCTGCCAGGATAAGAGATGGCAAGTCCTTACTTTTGGAATCAGTACGTTCAAATCTTTCGAAATTTGAAAGTTGTATTCCAGGACACGATGGAACATATTTTTGAACCAAAAACTATTATCCTGCCAGGCTAGGACCTGACAAGTCGGTGATTTCAAGTTGCCCTAGATACCAACTACATATTGAATTTCATTTCAGGACAGCATGCAACATATTTTTGAGCAGTCGGCTCTCCTACTAATAGCTTTGTGTGCACATTAAAAAATAATGTAGTACTTAGTTTCAGCTGAATTATACTTTCGAATTTCGTCGTATTGTTCTATGCAGGGACCGAGAGGCAGTTATTCTTTCCAACAGTTAAACTTGGCCAGATATTTTTTAAGTCCGAAATAAAAATGAAAGAGGACTTAAATAACTTTTAAACAGAAATAACGAACGAAGGTTACCACCTCCATTTATATTTTTTTTTTATAATTTAATACAAAATAATTTCATATACCAAGGTTTGTGCTATGGTAATTAAATAAAATTTTTTGTTGAAATATTTTTAAATAGGTGGCTTTCCTCGTTTAGACATTTTAGTTTTAAGCTATTTTCGTCCCCTTTCATTTTGATACCAAATTTAATTTGGATAAGCGGTTTGTTTGTTATACGGAAAGGATTTTTATTTCGGACTAAAAAAATAAAAGGCCAAGTTTAACTCTTGAACAAATAACTGTTATTTTCGGTCCCTGGTTCTATGTCGTTTACTTTAAACGGCTAAAAATATATTTAAGGGAGTCTTAAAGTACAACAAAAGTCATATTATGAAGTTTCATAACATTAAAAACATTTGTTTGTGGTTTAAAGATTACGATATACAACAATACGACACTTACGACACCGTTGTGAATACCCTAATAGTCACTTCCTGCTTTTAAATTGTATTTCATTGTGGGTGTTAGTGGCGGTGGCGTTGCTTTAATTACTTCGTCACTATTCGCCCCCTAACTGCATGATTCTCCCATTTTAAGTAAACACGCTGCCTGCTATTGAAATTGTAATCTTATCGGCGAACCATTACATACTTACATACATATGCATGTTCATATGTACTCGTATGCATCAAGTGACTAGGCACCATCAGTTTTGGGCTTGTTCTTATCTTATCAGATGGCAGCCGCATGGCGCTTGGTACTTGACGCTTAACTGTTTTGCGCGTCTGCATTCTGATTATGCCAACAATCATTTTGATGAAATATGTAATTACATACTTATGTACGTATGTATGTATGTATACTCAGTGTCTAAATATGAAGAATTTCTATAGTTTTGACGCGTTCGACCTCCAAAAGCAAGAATACATGTACCTATCTATGTACATACGTATGTATGTATGTATATGTATAGCGGCTTTTGCTTTGCGCGTGCCATAGATTTGAGCTGTGATTTTCCCTGATTGATTAGGCAAAGGTCAAGGGAGTAAACTACACTTTAATGATACTTAGCGAGCTAGTTTACCGCCGTCTAGTTTGAGTCATTAAGGAAATTTTACTAGAGTAAAAGGTGTTTAAAATTCACTAAAATTCTTTGAATAAAAATTTTCTCTAATCACAATATTTATGTAAGACATTTTCGCATGTTGGAATTTTTCAGCTTTTTCTTATTGAAAATGATCTACGTACATTTAAATGATCCACATATTTAACAGCTGGCTGACATTTGATTGGCTAATTTTAGATTAAACCAGCTAGCTCGATCGTTTAAACTACGCTCCCACGACTGTCGAGTCTACGTAACCGGAACGACCCAGATTCATATTTGGCCAGAGACTGTCACTCCCGCATCATTCCCCAAAGACGCGTTGAGGAATTTGTATGCGGTTACAACAACAACAAGAACGTTTAAACTGAGTTTAAACCACAGGCAGATTTAAGTGCGCACTTAAAAAATGATTAAGAATAGTGGCTCCTTCTATGAACGGGGAACTATGAGGACCACAGAAATATGTCATAAGGCCATCGAATAAAGAGCAGGATTTATCGTTGATTTATCTTTATAGACCTAAATAAATTCTGCAAATCAGTCATAAACAATGTTTTTTATGGTGCTAAGCCGTTCTGTTAAATCAAAACTACTTAACGAAATTTTTATCTATCAATGTTGTTTACCTTAACGAATGTAAAATTTTCGAAAATCATACTATGATACCCCAAAAAACGCCGTCTAATGGTTGTTTCCGAAAACTTTTAGGGTCACCCTCGTTTTAGGTCATTATGGTAACTTAAAAATCGCAGTGAGAGGACACTAGTCCTCGGAAATCATGCATTTGTACTGTTAAACGCAACTAAACCTTCCGTAACTTGATCATAAAGGCATGGAAGAGTTTTTGAGCTACATATTTTTTTTTATCCAATGAGATCTGGTACACATGTACTCGTACGTACACATATACATATATACTTAGTTTTCAATAAGTTTATTTTCAAATTTTCTAGTTGCTTTGGTATCATTTCGAAAATTTCATCATACTCTGAAAAGGTGTTTGTTTGCCTAGAACACATAATGAACGTGTTCAACTGCAATAGGTACATAAATGATAAACAACACGTAAACAAACTTTATAAATCATATTCAAGTACAATTACATATAAACCAAGCTACAAATTGGCACATAACTTTTTTACGCTATTTGCTAGAATGAAAATTAGCATTTAAATAAAGAAAGGGTGTTCATCGACAACAACGGAAAAATCATCCGTTATTTCAACTTGTTTTTTGAAATATACAGTTTGTTGGGCAAAATAAAACTTCCAACGTCACCTAAAAATCAACTGCTATTTTGCTCTTTCAATGTCCCCTCTTTTGCCAATTTTTTGTAGTTTTTTCTTACGAAACCGCCAAGGCATGATAGTTCGTAATAATTGTTACAAAGTACTGCGTGAAAGAACAAAACTATTATCAGCTGTTTTCCTAATTGCGATGCGCGTATTCTTGTCAATGGAAATGATATATTTAATGAAATGTGCTGTACAAAATCAATAGGTTGCTTGAATCCAATATCACTTAATAAAGCTGTTATAACTTCTCTCCTTTCAAATCGATTTGTAAAAGATTTTAAATTTTAAATTTAAATTTTAAATCCCATACCCCATAAAAATAAAAACAAAAATTTTTTTCGTTTTGGGTATAAACCATAGTAGAATAACGATGCGACTTAAACTTGTGCGCGATTTTCCCCATAAATTTACAAATAATTCTTAAATTGATAATCTGATTGGAAAAGATTACATAGCAGGATCATAAGAAATTTGAAGACATTTAAGTTGCTGGAAAGGTTTTTGCGGTCAGATGAGTAGAACTGGAGATGTTCGGAAAAAAAGGAGAACTTGGTATTCCCATTTTGAAATAAATGATAATTTCACAAAATCTCAAAAGCCAATAGAGTTTTCAAAATCCGATTCTGTGAGTTAGTTTACATAAAAAAAGGGTATCAAGTTCACGATTTTCATTCATTTTGTATACAACGTTTTTCCCTGAATCCTTATGATTTCCTAAATTTTCAAATGCAAAGTGCAAGTACTTAGGGTTATCATAATCGAATAAAATTTTGCACAGCTAATTTTTAGAGCAAAAGACATGATCCTACGCCCGGCAAAATCAATTTTTTTTTAACGAACGGTCTAATGTATATAGGTGAATGTGTATTTTTATACATACTAGTATCGCCATGTGCTCGAAATTCGACGATCTCACTCTTTCATAAAATTTGTACATGTGTCAAACTTATTTTAAAAATGTGATGATAATCCACTACAACTCAGAGCTGGGCGATAAGGATTACGATTACTTAATGATTAGAATTGCAGTAATCCCAAAAAGCTAAAAAACAAGATTACAATTAAAGTAATCCTTCATCGAAAGAAGTTAGATTACGATTACAGTAATCTTAATTTTAAAAAGTTGAAATTACGATTACTCTAATCGTAATCCAAGTTTGTTCGATGAACGATTACTTTTTAGATAAATACATATTATATTCATATTATCGTTAAATGCGCATTTATCTTTCGCAAATTTATAGAATTACTTCGTTTAAGATAACTCAAAAAATTGTAATAAGAAAAATTCTAATTTTAAACTATTATAATCATTCATCGAACGAACTTGGATTACGATTACAGTAATTGCAATTTCAAAAAAGTTGAAATTACGATTACTGTAATCGTAATCTAAGATGCATTTGATGAAAGATTATAGCAATCCCAATTTAATAATTTTTGGAATTGCGATTAAAGTAATCGTAATCCTAGATGGAATCGATTACACATGTAATCCTTATCGCCCAGCTCTGCTACAACTATGTGAGGCCAATGTGCTTAGGGACGCGATAAATACTATAGTATACTTATGATCGGTGAGAGGAAATCCGGAACCTGTCCTAAATATATGATATATCTCTCATGAAAATCCATGGGGACTAGTAGCACAAAAGTGTACCAAAAAAATCGACACCCATCCGAAGAACGAACTTATTCTGTACTGTTCCTGCAAAACACTACCACTTTTGTTCAGAAGTACGGTGTTGATAACACTCAGCCGTATAACATTTTTGTACATGGGTCGTGCGTATATTTTTTTTATTGCTTTTGCATCCAGAAATAAGAATATGAACATAAAAAAGTTTTTGATTTGGTTTTGTTCGAAAAAAATGAGAAAAACATGAAAATTCATCAAAATTTGACATAGATTTGATTTATTCTAGTATAGTAAAAATCAATTTAAGATTTATTCTTATAAATT
>JAPVRG010235805.1:0-12347 GCA_029783565.1 Rhagoletis cerasi
AGACCGCATAAATATTTGCCAAAGATCTGCGCAATTGTAATAATAATAGCGATTAAAATGTTGTTTCAATTATGATCATTACGAATAAACTTAAACTACTTAAAAAAAAAATATTGAGATTGTAAGATAAAATTGTTTGGATTATTTTTTTAAGAAATCTTGCTCCATTGAATGTAATTTAATGAACATCAAAAGAGGGTGTCTATACCTAACCGAAACTGTAATTAACTCATTTTTTTCCAGAAGTGAACTTACACCACTTTCATTTATACCAGCTCATATAACTATGTATATATTTAATTTATTTGTCATTATAGTAACTCTCCCCATAACAAAATGCGAGAATGAGAGATCATTTTCATCACTCCGTAGAATTGAACGGTTTACGGCTTAACACTTATTTGTATAGGGAACAAACTCCTACAGTGGAAAAAATTATAGACAAACTTTCTGAAACATCGAGGAAAATGGACAAAAAAGTTTCAAAATTTCTTGAAATTAATTTATTTATTTTTATCAAACCCCTGTTTTCACATTTTTTTATTACTTTTGAAATATGAGTACATCTTGTGTTTATAGAACTTTTCATTAAACAGGTAATTTTTAAGCAAAAACACAACCGACTTCAATTCTCATAAAAGAATTTAGAAGTACCGTTAATTTCTTAAAAACGTTTGAATTCTTTTCTAATTGTTTGTAAATTAAGTGAAATTAAGGGCCGCTTTCGTAATGAAACACCTAAAGTTCCTTTTGCAAAAGTTTCCTTTTAGTTAAAGTGCCATTTAAATGTACTGTACCTCTTCAAGGCACCTTTATCTTTAAAGTGGCTTTATGAAATTGATCGGCAAAATAAAGCATCCGTTAAATTTTAATAGATTCTTTAATTTTATTATGAAATCGGCCCTAAGTAACTTCGAAAAGTGTATCTTTTTATTTATTACAGACTGCACATAAAACTTGCATAAATTTATTATAAAGAGCGTATTTTCTGAAGCGAATTTTCAGTATTTTCTGCTGATATATCTTTAGAAGTACAAAACCCCTCCTAAAATATATTCCTGGGTGCGCCCCTGTGGGCATGTCATTGGCGGTAATGGCTTTCAGACCACTTTGCATTCTCTGTAATTGGCTAAAGAAGTGAAAGACAGTTAAACATTCTAAGTAGTACCTTCAAGAACACGTTCTACTTAAATCAATTACAGATTTTTGCTAGGCACGTCTTCTAGTAGGTATTACTTTAGTAAAATTTAGAGTGTCTAAACTGTCTTTCGCTTCTTTTAGCCATTACTGGCAATGGAAAGCCGTCTGCAAGCCATTACAGCCAATGACATGCCCATGTTAGAGTAATGCCTTCTAGAACAGAAAGGGGAAGCGCTTACAATTTTTTTTTCGATTCCACATTCATTTCGGAGGTGATCGTGTGGTTTGCTGGGAGGTTCCTCATCGACTGAGCACGATCACAGCAAGGCAATAAGCGTCAGCATCACTTATTCATAGGGTACGTTAATGTGTGTGTGGAAGCACTGTAGTTTTTCTCGTGTACGTGTGAAAGCAGAAGAGAAAAATTTGCCACGCGTGCCTATGAAATGACCAGCTTTGCTCTATAGAGCCTTGGGGGGATTTAAGCAAGCACGAACCAAGAGGGAAGCTCCGTATGGAGCTGGGTTGACAACCCACCTGCGTAACTGAAGGTGTGGTGTTCCTCCAATCATACATACGCTCCTCCCACCAGCCGTTCCTATCTCGTCCTATACCTACCGCGCCTTATCCAGGGTGTTATGCGTCACGGCGCTCTCCTGATACCGGGTCACCTCAGGAGGAAGAATGACCTTGCCACGGCGGAGAGGACTGCTGTGGTCGACGTCTACCTTCTCTCCTCCCCCAAAATACGTAGTCCGCCGCGCTCGCCACGTCGAGCAGAGCGGACGTTTATGAAAAATGAATTCCTCAAAAAACCGGCCTCGGATAACCAAGTCTAAGCTAGTCAAAGAATGCAAAATGGAGCTACACTCAGTGCCTCAGTCAATGTCTATTTGTCTTGTCTGGATTCCCGGCCATAGGAATATAGAAGGCAACGAGGGAGCAGACGATTTGGCCAAGGCGGGAACTTGTTTGGATGATACCCTCTCAGACAAGTACAAACAGTGGTACACTTGCACTTTCTAAAACTGACAAGGAGGAGGTGGTCAGAGACTTAGATTTCCAAGATAGCACGTGAGCTCTGGCCTGACTATAAAAGGAAAATAACAGCAGAGCTGCTAAGTAGGTCAAGGGTAGATGTATTTAGGATTGTAGCGACTTTCAACGGCATCGGGGCCCACTTCCGGAAACCGGTCCTGCCCTGCCCCTAGATAAGCTAGCGAAGAAGTATATGCACCCGGTGCTGGAAGAAGAGCCAACTTCGTAGATAGGTCTTCAGGAGGCAGGGGCAGCCCTGTCAGAAGACAAGCTAGCCCTACTGCCGTCCCTGCCATTCCAGGAGACAAGGGTACACCGACAGGTGCAACCCCTAAAGCGAAATCGGCGACATCAGACCGCATGGTAAGCCAGCGGCCTCTGAGGTGCGCCATTCTGGCACTAATGTTGCCCTGGGCAGTAGCTATCCCCGGATGCACATTAGTGCATCAGAAAGGTACTATCGTACCAGACGATCAGCCCTTAGGATCCTGGAGAGACTGAGGGACAAAAAAGTTGAAGAACTGACCGCAGAAGATCTCGACTCAAGAATCTGGGCCGAGAAGTTCATGGCTGAACACCAGGCGAGAGCCAAAGCGGAACCCGCACAGGGCAAACGAAAGCGCTCAGGGGCGCAATAATCGGAGTCCAAACGTACAAAGTTATCCTCCAATTTAACGGCCAATGAGCAGCAGAAAAGGTCCTTTACGGATGTGGCGAAGGATACATTCGTAAGGGCGGTGATAGACCACAACTCCCTCGATGGGGCAATCTCATCACAAAATTGGGACCAGATTAACAGGAAACTCTGGAGTGTGTACAGGGAAGTCCTAAAGGAAAATCCAGGACCATCTCGAAGCTGTGCAGATGCTGGATGGTTCCAAAACCACGTCAAAATTACGAGGTGTGCGGACCAAAGGTCAGTTGACTTTTAAACATCGGCAATCGGTCGCGTCGGGGATCTCTGATCGGGAGCACGCCTCGAAGTGGTCAAGCGGGAAGACATTCCGTATAGAGCTTGGATCCCAGACTTCCTACCGACCCACAGGAAGTGCTGGAATGGATCCGCATGGGCAACCCTGAGCTATGCACCCATGATTGGAAGGTAGCAAATATAGGCGAAATCGACGGCAAACGGAGGCTGGCGGTGATAGTCCTCAACGAGGAGTCAAAACTGGAAAATAAATTACGGCTTCCAGGTCCTGAACCTCCATGTCCATAGACAAGATGTGTCAGGGAAGATACAGCAGAGGCAGCAGTAAGCGCTACCGAGGACGAAGTGGCATCCATCTTCGGCATGGTAGGCGAACATTTTTAGAGAATAACAATGAAAGAGATGGCGGGGCTTCTCCGACACCATGGTGGAAGGGGAAGAAGAAGATGACCCCCCCCCCCCTCTCTGATGAGGAGAACGCCAACCAGACCGTGGTAGGCTGTCCAACTGACTCAGGTGGAATTGATGGTGGCCTCAGCCGCGCTTCTCCTCCGTCTCGCCAAAAGAAAAGAGGAGATCGCGCTCATCCAGTAACCTTGGGTCATAAAACATTGGGTCGTGCATACCGGGGGGAATAATCCCACCGCTTCTGTGGAATATAGCAGTAGACAGCCTCCTTCAAGAACTTGAAGTCATTGGTGCGAAGACAATTGCATACGCCGACGATATTGTAATAGCTATCTCGGGCAAACACCTCTCAAAATTAGCCGATCTAATTCAAAGATCTCTTAACAAACTATCACTATAGTGCAACAGGCGAGGACTGGAAATAAATCATGAAAAGACGGATTTGGTGCTCTTCACTAGGAAGCACAAGATACCCGACCCCGATGCCATAACTCTAGACGGAAAAACCCTTGAAGTAAAGGAAGAGACTATATATCTAGGTCTCATACAAGATAGGAAACTAAACCGGGGGCCCAATATTGCAGATAGAGTGCGAAAAGCAACAGTAGCATTATACGCTAGCAGCAGGGGAATAGGAAAAAGATGGGGGATGGAACCCAAAATAATACACTGGCTATACACAGCGGTAGTTAGGCCAACTCTAGAGAACGACCGAACTTCGGCTTCGGCTTCGGCCATGTTCGGCCACAAAAGTTCGGTTCGGTTTCGGTTCGGCTTCGGCAAAAAAAAAGCCGAACTTTGGCCGAACATTAATTAATGATTTACTACCACATGTACACATGCCATAACAAGTTTATGTTATTTTTACCAGAATACTTATGTAAGTATGTTACTTTCTGAAATTTATGTGATTGAAACTAAAGTATGTAAATTTTTGGCTTTTTTATCAAAAATAATACTACATTTTTAAAAAGTCATTGCTTGTTTATTACTTGGGCCCTTGAAAATGTTCGGTTCGGCTTCGGTGCGGCTTCGGCCGAAATTGGCCGAAGTTCGGTTCGGTTCGGCCTTAAAAATCGAGGTTCGGTCGTTCTCTAGCCAACTCTCTATCACGGCGTAGTGGCATGGTAGGACACCCTTCGAAATGGGGTAAACTTTAAAAAGATGGATAAGGTCCAAAGGCTCGCGTCCGCACTCATAACTGGTGCAATGAGAACAACACCATCCAAGGCACTGTATGCCCTACTAAACTTTCTTCCGGTAGATCTAAACGCCAAACAAGTCGCAAGCGTTGCTGAAATTCGTATGAATAGTCTAAATAAGTGGTCAAACACCAAGTATGGTCATGGTAGTCTACGCCCTTCCGAACTCTGCTCCCACTACAGCGTTTACGACCCTCCTACACTCAAGGGAAGAGTGAAAACGAGACGCTCTAAGGAGTGGCGGGTCTATCCATGTATACACAGATGGCTCAAAGCTCGAGGGAAGGGTTGGTGGGGGTGTATACACCGAACAACTGGGAATATGTCTTAGCTTTCCATATGGGTTTCAGGACAATGCGACATTGAAAGGAACTGCGTCGACGGCGCCTTGGTTTTTTAGAACGCAGCAGCAACATCATGAATTTGACATAAAAGAAGAGGAAGAACCTTATCTGTCGCTCGAAAAATAGAAATAGATCTAATCTGGCAATAGCTACATTTTTGGCTAGTCGCGGCGTTGCCGTATACACAAGAATACGTACAAAATGAGGTTAAAACCTTTAAAATCCATTTATGAGTTTTTGAGAAATTTTGATTTCAAGAAATGCTTAATTTGAACTTTTTACCTTTGATAACTCGTGTAGTTGTTTCCGTCAAAAAAAAGTACACCGATATGCTCACCTCAATGATCTCTATCGGTCTTTTTATTTTTAATTTGAGAATTGGAGCTGTTCTGCATTTATGCCCATATTTTTAATAGTATTTTTATACCCGAGCGCACTTGTGCACAAGGGTATATTAAGTTTGTTCACATAACGGTTGTTTGTAACAGCCTAAAGGAATCGAGATCGATATAGACATATATATACCAAAATGCTCAGAATGAAAAGAGAAATCGATTAAGCCATGTCTGTCTGTCCGTCCGTGTACACGATAACTCCAGCAAAAATTGAGATATCTTAATGAAATTTGGTATGTAGGTTGCCCTTCATCCAAGGCAGGTTGGTATTGAAAATGGGTGAAATCGGAGGATAACCACGCCCACTTCCCATATAACGGGTTTTTTCGAAAAATGCAATAACTACGATATTTCAGTAACTACTCATGCTTATTGACTCAAATTTAATATTTGCAATGATATATTAACGAGCAATAAGAATATTATAAATTTTTGAAAAAGGGGCGTAGCCACGCCCACTTATGGATTTATATATATATCTCGGTAACCGCTTTACCAATTTTTACCAAACTTGGCACAAGGGTTGATCTTGGTCCAACATAGATAGCTATTGAACGTTTTTAAAATCGGACAATAACCACGCCCACTTCCCATATAACGGTAATTTCCAGAAATACAAAAAATTCAATATTTTACTAACTAGGTACTGAAGCTTATTGACTCAAAATTGATGTTTGCAATGATATTTTAACGGGTAATAAAAATATTATAAATTTTTGAAAAAGGGGCGTAGCCACGCCCACTTTTGGATATATATGTATATCTCGGTAACGGCTGTACCAATTTCTACCAAACTTAGCACAAGTATTAATCTTGGTCCAACAGAGAAACAGTTCGAAAATTTTTGAAATCGGAGAATAACCACGCCCAATTTTCATATAACGGTAATTTACGAAATCTGTGATAAATCGGTAACTGCTGAAGCTAATTAACTCAAGATTTATCTTTGCAATAATTCCTTAACAAGAAGTACGATTACAACAAATTTTTGTGAAAATGGGCGTGGCACCGCCCACTTAGGACTATGTGTAACCGTTTTAGCTGTTTCTACCAAACTCGGTATGATTAATATACTTGACACAAAATAGCAAGCTGTGGAATATGTTTAAAATCAGGCTAAAATTACGCCCTCTTTTCATATAAAGTAAAATTTCAGTAATATGAAAACTTCGATATTTCGAAATTTAAAAACGGTAATTTACTCAAATTTGGTACTCACAACAATCTCTTAGCAAGAAGTAAGATATTTATGGACTTTATGAATACTTAAGTTTATATCCGAAACCGTTTTATCAATTTCTACCAAACAAGCTAAATTACTTCTTTAAGTCTAACTGAGCATATTATCGGAAATGTTTAAAAAAGGGGAAAAAACCACACCTGTTTACCACGTAACGGAAGGTTTCAGCATCGTGAAAAAAACGATGTTTCATACGTGCGCCGGGTATTTAATGGTCGGTTTCACCCGAACTTAGACTTCTTTACTTGTTCTTATTGCATCGTGTTAGCATCTGGCAATACCGACATTTTCACCGTCATTTCATCTCAAATCGTCCATTTTTACCGTCATTTCATCTCAAATCGTCCAGGCAGTTAGGGTCTTTTTTTCAACAAATTTTTTTTTATAGTTTCTACATCGAAATCCATGAGACACGTATTTTTTCTTTTTGCTTGATTTTGAGTTCTTTTGTCGTGGGGAATTTTTTAAAATTTGTCTGAAAACTCGATTTTGCTCTATTGGTGCATGTTAATTTTTTTTTTGAAAATTCGATAACTTTGCGAAAAACTGACAGATCTTCGAAATTTTTTTTTCTGTTGTGAAAGTGTGAAACATGATATATTTTCAAAAAATTTTTTTATATCGTCATTATAAAAAAAAAAAAAAACAATTTTTTACCTAAAAAATTTGGAATTGCATAATTTTTTTTCCGTCATATATTTTTTTTTTATAGTCATATATGTATATGTATGTAAAGGGTTCTTCTCAGTCAAAAGTGTGAAACATGATATATTTAAAAAAAAAAATTTTATATCGTCATTATAAAAAAAAAAATCAAACAATTTTTTACCTAAAAAATTTCGAATTGCATAATTTTTTTTTCCGTCATATATTTTTTTTTTATAGTCATATATATGAATGAAATTTTGTAGCAGCCTCTACTAGCCAAAATTCGCTGTTTAGGAATCATGATTTTTTGAAGTCAAAGTCAAAAATTCAAACCAAAAATGTTGGCATTGCTTAGACTTTTCCGTTCTCAATTTATGTTTTCAACTAGCATTATATCGGTTTAACATCCAAAACCACGATATTAATATTTAAAATTGCTGTATTAGTTTAATTTTTGTTCACAAAATGCGAAGAAACAAAAGATGTTATTACCAACGGAAAAAAGACTCTCACAAAAATCGTATAGAAATGCGATTTTTCAATATTAAATAGCTTTTGCTGCATTGCCATGATATTGAGCCAAATGATCTCCTGACACTCTAGAATATAGTGACTGCATGCTAAAATAAGGAATTCGTTGATATTTGTGATATTTATGTGTTTTAATCTGCTTAAAAAATCATTTCAAGCCTTATAGGAAATTGCCTTATTTTACGTTTTCACGTTTTGTTTCCGTGTATTTACTATGGGCGGATGAACAATTTTCGGGCGAATTTTTGTCCGGGCGAAACTCAGGATAAGGCTGGACATTTTTTATTTATGAGTTCTAATATATGGTCAAGCCGTGTGCAGCTGCCGATACAAACATATATTCAGGCTTATAAAGCTGTAATTATATGTTTTCCTACATCTACACCTTTTCCAATAGTATTTCAGAAAAACACAAATGTTTTTCCGATAACTACAAATGATGTTCAGAAAAACTCAATTAATTTTCAGAAAAGGCCAAATGTGTTTCAGAAAACCTCAAATGGAATTCAGAAAACCTCAATTGATTTTCAGAAAAGGCCAAATGTGTTTCAGAAAACCTCAAATGAATTTCAGAAAACCCCAAATGTATTTCAGAAAACCCCAAATGTATTTCAGAAAAACTCAAATGAAATTCAGAAAAGGCCAAATGTATTTCAGAAAAAGTCAATTGAAATTCCGAAAAACGCTAACGAAATTCAGAAAAGCGCAAATCTAATTCAGAAATCATTTCCAGAACACTTTTATCTATGGACTTTTTATCATCACCCATAGAAAACATAATGGCTTCTAAATCCATATCCACCATCAAGGAGACCCAACGTCCATTTGATTGGGGCCATAAGCTCATCAGGTGTGTTGTGGATGGAGGCACGACGCGGGTCGGGCGAGGGAGAGCGCGGGTGAGTGGGTGAAAGAGCTCTTAGAAAAGTGGACGAGCATTGTCTGATGTGGTATTGGTGTGCGACAATGCACCCTGTCATACTAGGCTTGAGCAAGTAGTTGGCAGTAGCGGTTCGCCCACCCTTTTGCGCTTAGGTCCATAATCAATCCGATTGAGAATATTTGGGCAAAAATAAAAAGTTAGGACAAGACTCATATGCGCTTTCCTTCTTCCGACGGATCGGGAATAGTAGAAAAAATACTGCAATACTTGGAGGAAATAATTCGCCAAGCGAAAGAAAGCGTTACTACTGCGGATTGGGCTCGTGCTATCCAGCACTGATCTTTTTTTCGGATGCTTTGGCCTTGCGGGATATGTCTGTCGGAATTTAAAACATTTCGCTTAAATTAATCTGCTTTTTTACAAGTGTTATCCTGCTTTACTCCAATACAAAAAGTGGGAGAGGGGTTAATCGGGATATGAACTTAGAAGCCAATATGTTTTCTAAGGGTGATGATAAAAAGTCCATAGATAAAAGGGTTCTGGAAATGATTTCTGAATTACATTTGCGCTTTTCTGAATTTCGTTTGCGTTTTTCGGAATTTCATTGTGAGTTTTTCGGAATTTCATTTGAGTTTTTCTGAAATACATTTAGGGTTTTCTGAAATGCATTTGAGGTTTTCTGAAACACATTTGGCCTTTTCTGAAAATCAATTGAGATTTTCTGAATATCATTTGAGGTCTTCTGAATATCATTTGAGGTTTTCTGAAACACATTTGGGCTTTTCTGATAATTAATTGAGTTTTTCTGAAAATCATTTGTAGTTATCGGAAATACATTTGTGTTTTTCTGAAATACTATTGGAAAAGGTGTAGTTTGAAATAGTATGCACACACGTAGTAAAAGTAATACAGAATTAGTACCTTTTCTACTACTTTAAAATTCATGGCCGCAATAGACCTACCTGAAAAAGTGAGGTTAAGTTACTGACATCACCTTAATATAAATTCACCATGACAAATACCGATGAAACTCGCTGGAATACAACTATATGATAGAATTTCTTCTTGTATCTGAAAGTCTGAGTATGTGGCGATTTCTAATATGAACGATAAATGAGTTGTAACTCCTATTGTTTAGTAGTATTGAATATCTAAACAGCGGACTGTTGCATAACAAGTTTTTCCAGACTTTAAAGTTTCGTCATATTTGATATTTAAAACACTAACTTTTATTTCATTTTAATGCAATTATGTACTTTTTAGTAATTTCCACTGGTTTTATGGATAAAATAATAATTTCTATGTAACTTAAATGCAATTATTCACTTTTTCACTCATTTTCTCGCATAAAATGTAAACAAACAATGCATGCACAACGATTAGTA
The DNA here is from genome assembly GCA_029783565.1 of Rhagoletis cerasi. Taxonomy (NCBI): domain Eukaryota; kingdom Metazoa; phylum Arthropoda; class Insecta; order Diptera; family Tephritidae; genus Rhagoletis; species Rhagoletis cerasi. Next base: position 10,146 of record JAPVRG010235805.1, read on the forward strand.
AACGACAATGTCGTACTCATCTTCATCTGCATCTTCTACGATTTACCGATAGCGAGAAATGTGCAGACCTCCATTGAAATGCATGCGCTCGGTGCAAAATTTGAGGGCGTGACGATAACCCAACTCTGATTTGATGACAAATGTGCAGAACCCCTAAGTTAACCTTTCGGTATATTTTTATTGAGTCTAAACTTTTGTGTGTCTCTACTGTTTAACTTTAAACTCACGTGGCGCCCATTTAACCCTTTTTACATCTTCTCTTCAGCCACCTATTACATAAATTTGTGCTGCTATTTTTATAACCAGCTTATATACATACATATTTACTTGCATATATATGTAACTGCACAGCTTCATACACTCAATAGTCAGTGTGATCAGTGGACTGTCGGTTTTAATTATCTTAGCCTAAATATCCCAAAAGCAGCCTCAAACGGAACAGCGAATAGCTAAACGAAAATTCATCTGAAACATGCCAGCTAATCATGTCTAATACAAATTTCTGTGCATACATACATTTACTTTCCTACACTCCATCTACACATATACAGATGTGTATTTACATAAGGCGTTTGCGGAAAGTTATCTCGCACATTGTAGAAAGAAAACCTAAACCAAACCTGCGCGAAGTTACACATAAAATATAGAAATATATGCATATGGGTGTTTCCATGCAGCCGTACGTGACATTCGTACGCCTATGGAGTAAAATAAATCTCACAGAAATAGAAGTTACTGAAAACCAAGATTACGGTTATGTTGCAATCAAAGGGTACTATGTTCGAGAAAAAAAATGGGCGGCCTCGAAACATAGTCGTGGAAAATATCCGTTCAAAACAAGGTGATAACGTCAAAAACAGAAGTGGTTTCAAGGTACGGATACATATGGGCGAAAGTCTGCAAATCGTGGGAATTTTTATTTTCTTAAAAAATTCCTAATCTAAGCTAAATAGTGTACCTATACAATCCTTTCATATTTAAAAGTAAATTATCGCTGGTTAGTTTTATATTTAAAACCAAAACATAACGTACGCGACATTTTTTTCCATCGTTATATTTTTGTTAATATTGCTTTTAAACGAATTTTTAACGCTAAGAAAACATGAATTTTATGTAGAATATACTTTTTATTTTGACTTCAACGCCAAATAGCGGGTCAATTTTTGGAAATCTATGACTTACGATGCTTCAACTACACATACCAAAATTGAGCCAAATCGGACCATAAATACGGTTTTTCAAAATATCTTGACACTGGCGCCACCTAGCAAGACCATTTTTTGCAAAAATGTTTCTGCTTACATAGCCAAGATATATTACAAAAAGCAGTCAAATTGGCCCATAAATACGTTAGATATATGACTTTTGTTTTTTTCTTCGCGGTTGACATTCTGGTGGAAACGCCCATATGTGTGTACATACAAATCCATGTTCATATGTATGTACATACTTATGTACATGTATACATATGCATATGTATATATGTACATATACATATTCGAATGTGTACCCCACTTACTTTAAACGCCCGTCTGTTGGCTTATTTTACTTTCGGTTTTAGCGATGAGTTATGTAAAGCCCTACCAACAACAAATGACTAATTACACCTTTTTATTTAAACTCTGTCATTGTTTTTAAATTAGTTAAACTGCACCTCTTTAGATGTAAAATTTAATTGAGTACCGTAAATAATTACAAGTATTTTGTGAACTTTACTTTGGTAGGTTAGATAAAAGTCGAGCTACTGTTAGCATAATTTTGCGTCGTTAACCAAAATCGCCGATCCTCGCGAACTACATATGTACATACTTATGTACACTAATTAAAAATATAAACCACATCGTGGATGTTTCAAACCAAAACACATATGATTCGGCGCCGAGCGATCTTTTGAAAGATAAAGATGAAGATGAAGATGAAGATAAAGATAAAGATAAAGATAAAGATAAAGATAAAGATAAGTACAAACACAAAGATTAAGATAAAGATAACATAGAGATAAAGAGAAAATAAAATAAAGACAGGCACCGAGAAGTTAGCTATTCTTTAATTGCAAAATAGTACTTAGAATATCACAATCGTTTGTAGGTCGTTTGTAGGTCTATGATAGATAAAAATTAACGTTTGATAGATCTTCCTATTTCTAAAATAAGAAAAATAAAAAAGTTCAATATTTTTACGGAAGTTAGCCCCCTGTTTTTT
>JAPVRG010235819.1:0-13681 GCA_029783565.1 Rhagoletis cerasi
TTCTTCTTGTTTGGCGCTGAAACCGCTTAAGCGATTTTGGCCGAGTCCAACAAAGCACGCCAGTTGTTTCGCTTCTGTGCCAACTGACGCCAATTGGAAATGCCAAGTGAAGCCAAGTCCTTCTCCACCTGGTCTTTCCAACGCAGAGGAGGCCTTCCTCTTCCCCTGCTACCACCAGCGGGTTTCGAGTCGAATACTTTCAGTGCTGGAGCGTCTGCATCCATTCGAACGACATGACCATGGTCTATAAAACTGCATATCCAAAATTTTTCTGAAAACTTAACATTTTTTTTATTTTGGAGAAATTTGTTTTTTACACATTTCAAATTTTTCTTTTGAAATTTTTTTTCGGGAACCCTACAGTTGTTTTAAACTAGTTTTTATTGTGTAACATTTATTAACTCTAACATGAGAATCGATTTTCTTCAAAATTGCCACTTTTTCTGCATTTTGCACTAAAAAATTTAATGTAAACAAATAAAAATCAAAAATCGGGCTCAACTAGTCTCTGGAAAATTTTATAAGCTTTCATTAAAAAAAAATTAATCACATTAATCATGAATTCCATTTATTGACCACTGTGCAGTGAAAATCCAGCCTTACAAAATTTATTAGCAAAATCAGGTAAACAAATGTATATACATACATTCTTTACTGGGTAAAAAATTTTGAGAGATCTTTTTTTTTATTTTGTTGACCTGATACCGGCACTTTAGTTCACGTTGAGCCTACAAGAATTCATTCCTTTTTGTTAAAGGACAAACAGTATAAACATACAAATATACAGATATTTTACAATAAGTACCTATGTATGTACCAGGGTTGTGAACCAGTTTTGAACCGGATTAACCGCATTTTGCTACTAATTACTAATTCTACTAATTTTTCTAAACCAATAACCGAACAGAAATTTTTCATAAATGTTTGATCCGAACCGAAAACTGGACCACACAAATGACCTGTTATTTTTGAAAGTGGTATAAGTCCATTTTTTCATATGCCGAGATTTTGAAAGGTTAATTAAAAAATATTGGCAAACGTTAATCAATGTAGGTTATGTTTTTAACTCTATAAATCTGTTAAAATTTACTGTGCAATAATAATTATGAAAATTGTTAAAGAAAATAAATGATTTTTTTTAGCTCCAAATGGACCTATACCAGTTTCAATAACATATTAAGAGCAATAAAGACAAGAGGAAATTTATGTCCTGAGTTTTGTAGACATTGGCCTTACTGAAATGCATATTTTAATACACAAAATGTCCATATGGGAGTTCCTAAATGCACGCTTAACTAACTAAAATAGATTCATCGGCAAGTCCAAGTGGTTTGAAGATACTAACGAATCGTGATAGCATATAATATCAGAGATTCTAGAGAAAACGCATCAAAATGGCTGTTACTACGCTACTTGGATCTTGGGCCAATACTCGGGCTGCGATGCTATCAACCGACCACAAATAATTTTTGATTAATGCTTAAATTAAAAACTTTAATGAAGTGGAAAGAAAAGAAGAAAAAGAAAAAGTTGGTCATCTCTGGATCTCCTGCCAATGTATCCGGTACGTTACTATGTGGCTCTACAATAAAGAGGGATGGATATTCTAGTGAATATCTGGGTCTCTGGACTACTTGCAGTTTGAAAAAAAAAAACGGCCGGCAACGTCTTTGTACTCTGGCTTTAGTAACGAGCAGAAATGTCAAAATGAAAATCTCACTCGTTCTGGTAGTATTGACATCTTTTATTTATTTATTTAGATGGCTCAATACTTGACGGTGCAAGAAGGGGTATTACCAGGAAATCCCATTTTAATTTTGTCATTTCGGTTACCGGATATCAATGGCGTGTGTTAGGACGTGGTTTAATGTAGGCTAAAAATAAACCTTGTACAGACAGCATTGTTAAAGACGTTTTAATTTTGGGTTCTTTGTGTTAAAGTCAGGCTGCAATTAAAGCTTTGACGTTAAAGAGAACAGTCTTAACCTGATATATAAGGAAATTTTGTAGCAGAAGAACTTGCAAGGCAGTTAGCACATGACCAAGCATATTATTCCAGGAAAAACACTTTGGTATGCAAATTGAATTTGTTGGCAAATTAGAGACAGAGTCAAAGCTTGCCCTTCACAGAATGAGTCCGAGAAATTCTCGAACATCTATACCATTATACTTATAAAAGCAAAGCACAATCTTCGATCGTGTACATACACGTATTTCAGCTTCTTAATTAAAACCATCTGACGATTTAATATGCAATTATATATTGTACCTCTATTCTTGTGACATCATGACACACAGCACGAAAAAAGAGAGTAAGAGCTTGGCCAAATATTTAGCAAAATATGTGAGCACCAAACCTGTTTTTATTGTATTTTTAGCTTTAAATCATCACATGTTGGTCAGCGTGAAATGTAAGAGTTATATGTATACGTAATAAAATTAAGTATGAAAAACGCCATTTTCAGCTATGGGAAACTTAACACAATTGCATCGTTACAGCCATATTTATGTGCAATATACAACAAATTTTCTTATAATTTATGAATTTTATGCGGTTGTTAAAATATACATATGCAGTTACATATGTACATACAGTTTGTATCTAGTGAGCCATTTCAATGAAAGTATTCTCTAATAATTTCCAACTTTCCCATCCATCAGACTTTTGTTAGTTAGCTACTGTTACTAATGACACTGCCAAATTAAATTTTGTGCTTTCTTTTTTTTTAAATGTGTATAAGCAAGCAAACCAAATATATGTATGTAGTTTGTGAGTCACTTACAGCAAAGAAATTGCTTACTCGCAACCATTTTTCTCGCATAAACATTTAAAGTTTGGGGAATTTAAAATAGTAAAGTAAACAGCCGTTTAACGATTAAGATATTATAAATGGTCAGCAAGTTTTCTATTACACGAGCCAACAAAATTTGTATTTGTCTTAGGGCGCATAAAGCGTATTTAATTTAGGCTATGCGAGATAATCCAGACAAAAAGTTCGTTGCTTAAGTCTTTCGTTTAGTACGGAAATTTTCAGTTTGGCCTCTTGCCTTTATTATAAACGAGTAAAGCCACCTCAAATACTCTTCAAAAATTTTACTAGGTCTTAGATTTTTGAAAAAAGTAAAGTATGTACATGGAATGCTTATATCGACAATCTATCTATTCATTCTATCTGCTAATATATCTATCTATATCTATATATATAACAGGCGTAGCGAATTTTTTCCATTTCATCAGTTGCACCATTCGTTCGATTTTCAAAAATGTGGTGTCAAATTAAAAGGCTTGGGCTAGAGATGCTTAATACACATCTTATACTTTTTCGAAAAGAGTTGCCACCTTTTAAAAAAATTAAATTCAAATTGTATAAAAAGTTAAATCAATTATTAAAATCTGGATATTAATCGAAATGGTTTTGAAAAGGTTTTATTTCTTAACTACATGTAAGGTTGCCACCTGTTTAAAAAATCAAATTTAAATTGAATTAAGGGAATTATAATAATAATAATAGACTAGCGCTTACACATATGTTAGTGTTGGGCCGAGCTTCTCCTCCGATTTGAGGCGTGCGCCTTGATGCTGTCACACAAAGGGGAGGGACCTACAGTTTTACGCCGACTCCGAACGGCGGTTGGTTTTTTTATGAGAAGCTTTTTCATGGCAGAAATACACGCAGGGGTTTGCCATTGCCTGCCGAGGGGCGACGGCTGTTAAGAAAACAACTTTTTTCTAAATTTTTTTGCGATGTTGCTTTGACCAGGGCTTGGGAATTAGGTAATTGAAATATGTATCACCATATGGGAGTCAGACGAAAGATGTTTAAGAATGCTTTAGTTTGAAAATACTTTGAAGAGGGTTGCCTCCTGTTTGAACAGTCGTATTTAATTAAATTACGCACAAGTTATATAAAATATTAAAATATGTCTGTTAAACGAAAGAGTATTAAGAAATCTTTAGGTTGAACATTTAGAATATTTTTGAGGTGTTCGAAAAGGGCTATCGCCGTTTTTAAACGTTAAATTCAAATAACTTAATAAGTTAAATGAATTATTAAAAGATAGGTATCAATCTAAACTTTATTTCTGAAGTATACTTGGAATGGTTGCCATATATCTAAAAAATCAAATGCAAATTGAGTTAAGGCATTTAGATAATTGAAATATGTATCAAAATATTGGTCTCAGACGAAAGAGATTTAAGAAGGTTTTAGTTTAAAAATACTTTTGAAGAATTAAATTAAATTATTCACAAGTTATATGAAATATTTAAGTATGACTTTCTAACGAAAGAGCTTTAAATAATCTTTAGTTTGAACATTTAGATTATTTTAGAGCTATTTGAAGAGGGCTACCGCCAGCTTATAAAGTTCAATTCAAATTAATAAACAGTATTAAATTAATTATCAAAAGATGGGTATCAATCGAAATAGGTTTCAAAATGCTTTATTTCTTCCTGGACTTCTGTTAAACATACTATTAAAGTTGGATTTTATCGTGTACTCCCACAATCAACGGACGCTCTGTAAATTTGCCTCTTGACAAGATTGACGTTGCTATGTAAATTCTAGGATAGTTTAGGTTACGGTTAGCCTCGCGAAGGCTGGACAGCCTATTAGAAAGTGGTGAAGAGAATCCACCTCATCATCCTCCTGGCAGCTTCTACAGGGATCAGGTAAGATTTCTAACTTTACCGCGTGAATACCAACCAGTAACAAGAGCTGAAGCTTTGCATGCGTAAAGAGCTCCTGTAACCGTCGCCTATACACCATAGGCCAGAAGAATCTTGTGATTGCTCATGCCCAAGTTTTCATACAGCGTTCGCTGAGCTGACATGAGATCCAACCGTCTAAGGGTGAACTACAGGAGATCAGAGGTGCCCCTATCTACTTGCTATCCAGTGATAACGTTTCAAGGGTGACTTTCATTGAGATTTCATTTCATTGACTTTCATTGAGTGAGATATAAGTCAGATATTCCCTGACCAGTTTCGAATGCGTTCAAGGTCCTAATAACCGCCTGGCTATCAGAGTACTTATGTGCTCACCTCTCTAACTGACACTCCAGCAGTGAGTTCACTGCTTCCTTTTTTTTGTTTCCGCCTGAAAGACTCAGGCTCAGCAGAACGGAAGTCTGAACCAAGTTTTGATAGAGAGCTCCCGGGAGAAGACACCTTCACCAACCCTTCCTCCAAGGTGTGATCAAAGAGCTAATAAATTACTTGGGGCGAGAGACCCCATCTCTTACCAATAGATCCCCTGCAGCAGTATAAAACAATCGACGCCTTTCTTGCCCTTTCCTCAATGTTGGGTTTCCACGACAGCTTCCTATCCAGGATCAGGCCTAAGTAGTTGACCCCAACGGAGAGCTGTTGGAGAACACCCCCGATCGAGAAAATAGCCACATCGGGGATCTTATAACTTTTAGTGAAGAAGAAAATTCCGTCTTATTAGGGTTGACTGCGAAGCCTTAGTTGGCCGCCCACCTTGTAACATAAGTTCAGGTAACCTAGAGTCAGATCAAAAAGGGTATCCAAAAATTTGCCCCCAACCATAAGTGACAATTTTCTCCAGTTCCCCTAGGAGGTCGTTAAAACACCGACCCATAGCAGGATTGAGAGGACACCACTTTGAGGGCGCCATTATTAACTCTTCGTTGAGTGTAGGCGTAAGCACGAGTTAGCTGTTAATAAGCCTAATTGGTTTGGTTTCAACTCCCAGCTTATTATGAGACTTGACTATTGCCTTAGGAGCGATATTGCTGAAGGCGCCCTCGATGTCGAGGAAGGCCCTTACTGCATAATCTTTATGAGTAAATGCTTCCTCTATCCCCTCAACTAATGTGTGTAGACCGATATCTTCTAACCGTCCCTGCATTAAGCATGTTGAGCTCTGGAGTCACGAGGAACCCCATTTCTTACGTGAAATTTAATCAGTCTCTCCAAAGTTTTTAACAAAAGCGAAGACAGATAAGCTTGAAGACCTGAAGAATGACAGACGAACCCTACCCTGACGGCTCTCCAAGCCTTGGGGATGTGCCTAGTCCTTACGCAGTTCGCATAAATAGGAGCCAGCCAACTACAGGATACTTACAAAGCCTTTTACAGCCGCGCAGGTTTGCTGACATCGGAACCCGGGGACTTGAAAGGTTCGAGCTAGTTTATCGCCCAGACCAGGTGCACATCCATATTGAAATTCCCAAAAAATTTACATTCCTATTCCACATACCACATTCATTAATAAATTCAGATAGAGCTTCATATGTTTATGTGCATACATTACCAATATAAACTTTAAGAAATATACTACGAGCTGCATATGTACATAGTTACTATACAACAAACAGCACAAAAATCTAATTAAAAATAACATGTTGTCTTACTGGCTTTTATTTTCACTACACAAAACAAAATAAATTCAAACGGCTTCTAACCATAAACAATTATTTAAGAGCTTTGGCATACATACAACTACATTCTTGCTTACATACATATGTACATATACTACAGCGAAATACTATTATATACCCAACAAGCAAAATAAACTTAAGGTACGTTTTTTTTTAAAAGTTAACTAAAATAAACATTAACCATACAAAACGCTGATTTTGGTTTATAAAACGCTTGAAAAAAAGCGTAATATAATCGAAACGTGACCTTGGTAATAAACGTATGAGTATAAATGTATAAGAATTAGTTTGCTTTTGTTTATCGGCCTTTAAATTGTAGATTTTGATAAGCTCGAGACCGGGCACAATGAAGATGACCTCAGATTGAGGTCGAAGTATCGACATTAAGAATTAAAAAACTAAAACCTGGGTTTTATGTTTTTTTGGGCCTCGAGCTTATCAAAATTAAAATAGTTTATAATAATTATTTAAAAGTAGGGACGGAAAATAATCATTAGGGGTGTTCACACCAGCCTGGTTATCAGGTTATCTGGTTATGTGTTATATTTTTTTTACTCTGTGTTGCCAAGGCTGAGGCACGCAGTGCGGCAATGATGTAAGGCATCGTGATTCACCTGGGTACGCTCGCATCCGGCACGACCTAGCTCGTCGGATTGGGGTGGGTTTTTTGATGATCACCTTGGATGTAAAATTGCACCGCGTCAACAATAAAAAAAAAATCGTACCCTTTCACGCGGCGATGGATCTCCACCACCGTCGCTATCCCACCTGGCCTTGCGTCACTCCTCCATATCACCCGCTGTATTGGTCCCTTTCCCCCCATGTACCTGTCCCCCTCCCGACCATCCGAGTTCGTCTAATTTTCCGTCCATCCGTCTGTCCGGTCCCGCAGTTCGCCTCCACAGGTTCGCAGCCGGCATATCTGCCCCTCCCGTCCAATGCTGATCATAGCCCTTGCTGATCAGCCCCAAACCCGAACACGTGTCAACCCCTAACGTCACCTCATCGTCCGAGCATCATCCGAGTCTCCCTCAACACACACACTTCGCGTTTGCTTTAGCACTTCATTTACACATTATTTATTTCACGAAAGAAAATTCAGCTTGCATTATCTACTTCTACCTTAGTACACTAAAATTTCAAGACCACTGACGCATTCTTGTAACGATTAGAGTGGGGAAGAGACCTGAACTTCGTCATGATAATTCAATTACACAACCACTAGTCTACTGCTCGTAACCCTAAGGCGCCTTTAGAAACGAGTTCGAAGACTTGGAGCGCTAATGTGCGCTATTCAATATTTTAAACGCGTATATGCGCCACTCCGTCGTTACACTTCGCGTTACAAATTATTTAATTCAAACTATAATAATAATCTTAATATCTAAGCTACGTATAAGCGACAACTAATTCCTAACCCTGCGTATCCTTCCAATAGCACGTCCAAAACTGATATATCCGTCTGTGAGCACCACTCAAGGTTCGGGAAAAACATCTTTAAATTCGTAATTAATGGTGTTAGACAATCACAAAATCGTTCACAAAGCTTCGTTGGATACGCATACAAGAGGGACTGGTAAATGTCCGCAACGCAGAGTAGCGCCGTGTTCAAACGCTCGATACTAACAAATAATTAAACCTTTACCTTAGATCAATCGGTCGTTGCATCTGCTCGGAGACTCCAGATGCAGCAAAATTCGCAGGCGCCCTATGGGTGAGTAAATGCTGCCGCTATGAGGGAATATTTCACAAATGGATTTTCTGATCCTGCGGCGGATATGAGATCTGGGTCTCTACAATTATGATAATAGCAGAGTGGAATGGTGGATGTAGGTCTGGGAGGCACGCAATCTCCACTTCCCACCAGCGTATCTGCGTTTGCGCCCCCCTTTGACTGGGCAGGTATGCGATTGTCGCCTCCACTAAAACGTGCGTGCAGCAATGACTTCTAGGCGAACAAATTTGCTCGATATTGCGTTATTAATAATCGTCCAGCTCAGCTTTTCTAGATATGCGTATATCCTCTAGGAGAATGGAATCCCTAAATATTTCGTTAATGCTACAACTCAAATTTATTGATATTTACCTAGATGATCCCGGGTAAAAATTTAATACGATGCTCATCAATCGAAGGTCAATCCAAAAAGGTGGAATTTGCGAAGTTGGATTTGCTTGGCATTTTCATAGTTCGGGAGGCGCTCGGAAAGCATTAAAATTTCACCCTACAGAGTTGTATTGTGGCTGTGGATGCGTTCACCACAGCAATGCTGAAACAGTGTTGCCAGAAATATAAACAATGCTTCTTATATTGTTTGTCAAGATCGGTCGTAACATCTGTTTACAAAAACAAAATGCATTAGAGAATAATAATTCTTAACCGGATAACCTGATAACCAGGCCAAATTATTTTTTAAATTTTAACCAAAAAAATCAACATGTTTTGAGCGTCGTGAAACAATTTTAACTACAACTACATATTTGCATTCGTACGTCCTACTATAATCTAAAATGATTTTTATTTTTCGAATTTAACCAATAAAAATTAAAAATAATAATTTTTTGCTCGAAAGAAATTATTATTACTTGATTTTTATTTTTTCGATCGAAAATAATGATTATTTTACGATTTTTATTTTTTTGCTCAAATATAATAATTACTATTGAGTTTTATTTTTTCACTTAAGAATTAAGATTATTCAAAAAGCTCAAAATCTATACTAGTGTGATTTACGCCGTATCCTTTTCAGAGGTAGCGACACCCTAAGAGAAAGAATAAGTCTCAAAGTTTTCAGGTCAAAATTTCAGTTGGTTGTGTCTGTATGGCCTTTTAAATTTTATAAATAATCATTATTTTTAAGTGGAAAAATAAAACCCATTAATAATTATTATCACTGAGCGAAAAAATAAAAATTATAAAACAATCATTATTTGTGATCGAAAAAATAAATACCAAATAATAATTATTTCCGTTGAGCGAAAAAATAAACTTTAATAAAAATAATTATTTGCAAGCGAAAAAAATAAAAATCATGAAATAATGATGAAATGCTGATTTTAATTTTTTTTGCTTATAATGATTACCGTTCCTGTTTAAAAGTAAGAATTTTTTCTTAGTTTTGTCGTAAGTATTTACATTTCACTTTTAAAAATAAGTAATTTTTAAACATTCCTTCTCCACACTTATAAAAGATTTATTTGCAAGAACTTATACTAAAAACGCTTATGTAACACTTAATATAGCAAGCTTACTGTAAATTACTTTTAAAACACTTACAGAAATGCTTGTTGGGTACATTTCTCTCTATTGTGTACATTTGTGAGTGAATAAAAAAAGAATCTTTTTTATAAAACACCTTAAAGAAGTAAGTAAGTTTCCCAAAGTTCATGGCAGATGTTACTGCAGAAAATAGATGTGGAAAGAGGAAAGAGTCAATGGAATATAGCGGTTTGAGTTGGGCGGCTGGCTAGCAGTACGAGTACTAGCAACAGCGACGCATCAACATTTCACTACACTTCGATGCGGTGTGCCTTTCACTTGAAAGTGGAAATGATTTTTCTATGAACAATAAATATCAATACACCACATTGCCAACTAGCAGCCGTTGCCTGCCTAACAGATTAACTGCCTAATTGACTAGCTGGCTGACTGGCCAGCTAACAGAGCACACAACTGACTGATTGGTTTATGTGTACTGCATGACCGACTGACAATTTTTTCTTCTTTTTTTTTTTGAGATATTCACACCACCTGCGAGGAAAATTGCAAAAGTCGTGTGATTGTGTGAACCCAACTGTGTTTAAGCTAATCACGTGAAATGTGCAAGCTAACTAACTAACCGAATGTGGGTATTAGTAGTAAATCATGAATGTTAAAGAAATCGCAATATGCAGTATAAGTACACTGGCTGGCCAAAACTTAATTAAGCCATAAAGATGTTGTCTTTCGCATTTTATGTTGGCTCAGTGCACACTGACAGCTCCTTAACACTTTGCATACATATGTATATGTAAGACGGCTGTCTTCACCTTTGAGCGGTAATAAAAGTCGTTGTTTCAGTTTATTGTCATGACCGAAACTAGTGTGCTCCAAATACCAAAGCGACTATTAAAAGTTATGGTCACAAGACACCGCTAGCACAAAACCGTGGTTTAAAAGGCACAACCCCAAAGTAGTTTCAAATAAACAATAAGTAATAGAGAAAAACAAGAGAAAAAGTAAAATGATTTCGAATAGAAAACAAAACCGTAATTTATAAAAGGTGTAAAACAAAATATGGGAAAGGAGTTAAGAAAGTCAACCAACCAACAGCCGCAAGTGGTCAGGTGAGGTGAAATTGAGGCACACACACACACACACACAAATACATTCACATGTGCATAAATGCTACATGCTGCACGCTAATGTCAGAATAGTGTGAAAAGTTAATGAACATGATGTGGGGCTGTAATGTGTTGTTGTCGCAACCCTTTGGCGGGAAAATGGCAAATTCAAGCAGCCACGGGTTATAAGCGTGTCTACATATACATACGTACGTACATATGTTAAGGTTCATGAATACAAATGTACATATGTACATACATCTTTGGGAGTGTTCAAGCGCGCTGGGAAATTGGAAAACTGAATGCAACAAATCAATTGTGAAAATTGCGTTTGCTTGTAGAAGTAAATTATGATGCAGCGAAAGCTTTATCGACTTAACATAATGGATTTGCGGTGCTTCATATGAAAATTGAGCATTCAAAAGTTATACATATTTCTAAATTTATATGCAGACTGGTATTAATAAATAACTTTACATCGCAAACGAGTGAGACCCTTCCCCGAAAGTTGAATGTTGAAGGAAATTGTGTGGTATTCATTGTGTAGCTTACTTGTGTATCACGTTTAGGTAAAATTATTTAAAAACTGAGTAAATGTGTTTGCTCTGTTCTTATCCAAAATAGCAACTAAGTGCAGTTTTGGTACTACGAAACTAGTATAATGTGAAGGCTTATATCAGACAGATCTTGCCACGGATAACCCTTATGTTCCTAGTATGATATTCCTGCACATCTGAAAAGAAGGTTCCCCTACTATTTCTGTTCATTTCAGTTTCAGCAACATTTGCAAAATTTGTTATAGGCGATGACCAACCCATCTGTAGGGAGGGCCATATGTGGCTAATGCCCAGTATTATCCTTAAAATGTTAGGTCTGAGTTTTTCAAACAAATAGTGTGTTCTACCATGTCCTGATTTCTGAAGATTTAAAAAAAAACTCCCCTGTATAGAGTTCCGATTGGTAGTGAGATCCGGTCCTCCATTAAGTTAAATATGAAACCTTCACTTGCTACTGCTTGAATTCAAGCGATCTCTCAACTGTTCTAACGACTTTGTGAAGCGCTGTATCAGTGGATTATCCTTGGGGATATGCGCGCCCTGCGTCAGATATATGTATCTATGTACATACATCCTCATGCGAGCGTCGAAGACCATATAGAAATATTTCAAGAACAAAGGAGGGTAAGCAGATTCAGCGAAAATCGTTAGCGTAAATTATTTTAGAAGTACGCGTTTCGATAGGTTTTGTTCAGATGATACTCAATGCTAACATGTATTGTATGTATAATACCGCGCGTCTTTAAAAAATTTAAATTTTCCGTTCAAAACTGTGAAAACATATGACAATTTGAAATTGCGAAAGGTGTAATCATTTGCTTGAAATATATCGCACACCCTCTTCAAAAGATGCAAAACTCAAAAATCCAGGGACCGAAAATAATCGTTAAATATCATAATTTTTATTTTTCAATCAAAAAATAATCGTTATTTTTGATTTTTACTTTTTCGATAAAAAAATAATCGTTATTTTTGATTTTTATTTTTTTCGATAATTTTTAACCGTTATAAAGGAGATTGCTTTTTATGACAGATTTAAATCTTTTAGGATCGAAAAAATAAAAACCATAAAATAACAATTAAATTTGATCGAAAAAGTAGTATTATAAAGATCATAACCGTTACGGTCCCTGCAAAAATCAGATACGGATATATAACTGCTTGTGAATCGTATATATTCAACGCAATTACATAATGCAAGCACAGTAGTAGTTTTCTAGTTGCAGAATATAATCATGAAGAAAAAAACATTTGCATCAATTGGAGACAAATCCTACGAAGACAACGACTTTTTAATGAAAAAAACTTAATTTCTTTGCAAAGTATTAAAGGGTGGCTGTCCGAAACAGAGAGCTGTTCAAATAAAAAATTAAAAACGAAACTGTCATGCTTAATTAGCCTAGATATTGTTAAACAAGGCAAATCTTTTACTGATGGGGTGTTTGTTAAACAAATTTGTACCAAAATTTTGCAAAAATTGAAATATAATTTAGAATTTGTTTAAACTATCCCTTCATCTCCCCAAACTGTAACGCGACGCACTAATTAATTAGGAATTTGCATTGAAAGAAAAAATCAATGATTGCAATTTTTTTTTCTATATGCATAGACGAAACCACCGATGTTGATGAACTTTGCCTATTAGCTATGTGTATTCGAATTTCCTACTGGGTTGCCCACACTTTAAGTTTTGCCGACTACTGTTCTAAATCGACAAATGATTGCAGTGCCAAATAAGAAGAAGATAAATGAGGTTCATGACCACTGCATGCAATGCATTGATCAAATCAAACCTACGTTAAACTACACGAGAGATTGCAGAAATATTGAATGTTATACAAAAAAGTCTCTTTCCAATAAAAAAGCTTGTAAACGTTAGCAAGCTCGATACTTGGATTCCAAAGGAAATCAAAGAAGTTTTTACGTCGCGTGCAGATATTTGCGACATGCTGTTGAAACGCAAGGAAAACGATCTTTTTTGAAAATAATGATAACTGGACATGATATGTGGATCCTTTACAATAATGTGGAATGCATGCGGTCTGGTCCAGTGTTGCCGCGACCTTGGAAAAAAAAGTATCAGTTGCCAATCAGAAAAATTATCAAAAAGCATCAAAAGCAAACACAACCGTTATGTTCTAAATTTTTATTTGAAAAACCAATAACACTAGTTTACACGAAAAATTAACCTTTGTAAAAAAGGCTCACTTTGGGTCGCTGAATATGAAAACGTAACCCATTTTTTTTTTCAAAGAAGCGTTTTCGAGATTTTTTCGAAAAACGTATTTTTTGGTACCTTTTGCAGTTATTTGTCAATGTCTTTTGAAAAAATTATCTAATCGACGCAAGCAACCTACCGTTCGAAAGGCATTGATGCCTTGAGGGGATTGTGTGAAAAA
>JAPVRG010235824.1:0-19723 GCA_029783565.1 Rhagoletis cerasi
ATAATAACAATAATAATAATAATAATAATAATAATAATAATAATAATAATAATAATAATAATAATAATAATAATAATAATAATAATAATAATAATAATAATAATAATAATAATAATAATAATAATAATAATAATAGTAATAGATAATAATACGTTGGCGCTTACACAATATGTTATTGTTTGACCGAGCTTCTCCTCCAATGTGTGGCGTGCGTCTTGATGTTGTCACACAAAGGGGAGGGACCTACAGTTTTACGCCGACTCCAAAGGGCGATTGTATTTTTATGAGAAGCTTTTTCATAGCAGAAATACACTTGGAGGTTTGCCATTGCCTGCCGAGGAGCGACCGCTGTTATGAAAAATCCTTTTTTCTATCATTTTTTTTGCGATGTTGCTCGGACCAGGGCTTGAACCCAGGCCTCATGGAGTGCGCACTTCTAACGACAACACCACAGCGGCCGTCAATATATTACTCAGATGAAAAGGAATAACTCCACAAAAAATTTTGCCCGATAGGTGGCGCAGGAGACGACACATTTGAAAAACCCGATTTTTGGTCCCATTTTGTTCATATTTAGAACGTGTATTACTTAAATGGAACGAAATAACTCCACAAAAGATTTGACCGTGAGGTGGTGCTGGGGACGATATAATTTAATCTAACAAAAGCTTAATTTAATTCTTTTTTCTGCGCTGAATCCGATTCCGGGTTAAGAATTTCTTTAACCCGTCAGGTTTTTGAGATATCGAAACTCAACGGCATTCGAAAGAAAACGATTTTTTTAAGATTCTTTAACTAGTTTTCTGAGAAAAAATTCATTTGCGACGCTACATAACATCAAATATGTCAAAAAAACACTGTTTTTTTACTTTTAGGTTAGGATACATAAAAGACCTGCCGTGTTAGAGAAATTTTGAGGCCTTACTCTGATTCAGAAATCATATGCCATGAGATTATAATAAAATAGTGTATAATAGTGTTACTTGTTTTAACTCGATCGAATTTAAACGGAATCAGTAATGCTATAAAGTAGGAAAACACATACATATCGTTACCTTAATATAGAAAGGCCCTAACTAACAAAAGCCCTAACTCAAATACAGTTTGAAACTCTAATAAAAAGTAGAGTTCTCCAGATGGATTGTGAGTTAACTGACCGCTTTTGGATGAATCTGCATTCCAAATGAAAATGAGTTAGGGCCTTTCTATATTAAGGTAACGATATGTTCATACATAAAAAAAGTTTATATTAAGTATTGGTAGGTCCATCTCAAGTATGAGCTACTTTAAGAAGTCTAAAACTGTATACAAACCGCTGGTTATTTAAATATATGTATGTATGTAGTGCGTTAACATAATTCGGCTATAAATATGCGCTCAAGTTTTGGGCTATTTAACAAAAAAAAGTCGTTAAACTCTATTCGAAAATGGCTAATCAAACTCCTAGATCTATTTTATGTGCCACAAATCATCTTGATGGTGCATACACAGCTGCGATTAAACATAAAATCTCAAATTACTTAGTATACCAAGCCGACCACTCATCAATGCGGATACTAACGTACACACTTCCGCTTATTAATGCATGGCATTAAGTATTTGCCCACCTACTAAACAGACGCATGTGGGCGAGTTGGAAAAAAAACAGAAAAAATTTATAGCTCAACACAAAGCGCCTAAAAAATTTCACCACCAGCGATTCGACTAACATTTATGTATGTCCAAGCAGCTTGTCAAAGGGGGGGGGGGGAAAAACTTAAGAAAGTCATTCTTTGTGGCACGTCTTCGAGGGCTGGTCAATGCGCGATAATCAAGTGTGAAAACCACCAAAACACAAATTAAGCGTAGAATGATGTTTGAACGCGTAGAAAATTTTATGAAGTTGTTTTTGATTTTTTTTTTGCTGCTTTTTTGATGTTGATTACAAACACTACTTAGAGCTGCCAGCGATTGTGCTTATTGTTGTTGCTGTTGTTGTCGTTGTCACTGCAGTAGTTACAGCTATTCAAATATGCGCTGGCCTACACGACCGTCTAACTGGCCAACTCAATGAGTGGACTATAACTTTGAGTGCCACCACGGAGGGCTTACCCCAACTACGTAAGCCGGTTTAGTAGCTAGCAGAGAGGGTTGAAGGGTTAGGTGTAACGATGTACTACTCAAATCTCACCACACAGCACCCAGCCTAAGCGATCTGCTTGCACACCGATATCAGTTTTATGGGTGGCCCATATGTCAAGGGCCATAAAGTAGAAAATTATCACCTTTTAAATTGAAGAATCCAAACAAATTGAAACGGATATCGTGTTTAAGTGCTATCGACATCATTTCTATTAGCCGGAATACGACACGCAGCGACCAAAAAAAAAAACAACAGACACACGCAGCCAACGATCCGATGCCAGCGGGCAGACAACGCGTTGGATCAAACATGTACTTCATGGCAAAGCCATGCTATGCAGATGTGTGTTACATACTTACATACATATGCACATTCAGGGAGAGTGCAACGCATACATTACACACATACATATCGACTTGTATGTACAAGTTGTAAAAGAGCATTTGTGTACAATAAGACACAAAGTGCGACAAGCCAATTAAAAGTATAAAAACTCAACGCGTGGGCTTGCCAATTTCAACGTTGCAGTTGTCGTAACCCCAGTACTGTTGTTGTTGTTGCTGCCACAGCCGCTGCCGTTGCTGCTGCCATTGATGCAAAAGAAGCAACGCTGCTGGTGACGATGATGGTGATGTTGACGATGTCGCTCTTAAAATCGCCTTGGCGGTTGGATTGGCTGGCTGTCGATGGTAGAAGCAATGATGTTACTTGCTGGCCGTTGGAGCGCTGTTGTTGCACCACACACTAAGTTATCAAACTGAACAACAACAAAAAGACCAATGTGGCAAGCGCAACGACAGCGACAATGACTATTTCTGTATTAAAAACAAACAAATGTACGCATAATCAAACACACATATGTACATGCATATACTCGTACATACATATATATATATATATATGTAGCTGTGTATATAATAGCAGGGCGTATGCGCGCACGATTTGGACGGACGCATGCATATGTAAGCAAACACATGTCCATACGTATGTATGTAAGCATGTTTAATTCAGTATCTCGAATTAGCCAAAGGTGTAGGCCATACAGCGGCATCAAATTCCCAGCAGGACCCGTGTCGAACCGCAGATAAAACAAGATATTTGCACCAAGTCTGCGCGCTCCGCGCCGCGCCGCATCGCACCTCACCTCACTGCAACGCGCCGCGTCCTACTCATACAACAGCGCGCGCGCCAGCCTTCTTGCTGCTCAATCGCTGCCATCTCCAACGCCATCAACAGAACATACACACATACATACATATATAGGTGCACATAACAACCGCACAGCACAGCTAAACATGATCATCCCGGCTAAGCGTGCGCTTTGCGACATCGGACACCTAAGTGCATATGCATTGGCGCACTCGCTGTGCCGGATGACTCGCTCGCTCTGTGTTGTGCGCTGTGTGTGCAGCGGCCCGTTTAAGGATATTACACTGCGAAGCAGCTGTTTGCAGTTGCATTCATTACGCAAACGCTCTGTCAATATTTGACATTCATATAAAGTTATGTTTTGTATGGGTCGATGTGGTGTGGCATTTATGCGGTTTAGCCATTTGGTTGGTGGCACATCATTAAAAAATTTATGATACTTCTTACTTTCATAGATCGCATTTCTTTGTATTTGAAAATGATGCAAATAGAAATGAGACAATATCTATAGCTGAAATGTTTTTTTATAAAAGACAATCATTCATGTGTAGCACGTAGATACTGATACTGGCGGCACTGGATTATCCAGGTATGCATTTTGATTGTTGACAGCTTAGAATAAAATTCTTACAAATAAAAAGCCACGAGGTGCATTTGATGCACAGGACGAATTGCTGTTCCAGCGTTCACTGGTAACCATGTCCTTTCCCGGAAAGGAAGAACGGTCACCTCTGGAGCAATTAGATCAAGTGAAGGCAGATGCAACATCACAGTTCACTTCACGCAGTTTCTTTCATACAAAGTATTTTCGACAACTTTTTTTGTGAGGAAGGAAGTAATAACACCGTCCGCAAAAAGAAATTCCAAAAATCAACGCAATTTTCTAGCAACTTAAAACTTGCACTTTGTAAAAGAAGAGGCTTATAAAAATATGTCTATATGTAGAGCCTTATAAAACCTTTTTAGAATATATGCTCTTTTTCAGAGCCTTATACACACAGTCTACGAGTAGAACCTTATAAAACCTTTATAAAACTCATTGTTCTTCAGACCTAGAGTTTTTTGTTATCCGGATAGTGGGCAGGCAAGCGCATTGCTTACTTAAAGGGATTTTACACATGCGTCGATGTCACTTTTTACGTATGGAAATGCAAAATACCGTGTAAACACAAATGAAATTTGCTTCCGTACAAAGCATATGCACGTATGTACATACAAAATAGAAATGTTTCTATTTTCATCTGACATGCAGATAGAATCATCAGTGTTTGGTAACCATGGGAAATAGCGCACTTTTTGTGGCGCTAACGCAATAACACCAGCGCCATCTGTGGTGTCAGTGCACAAAACCAGCGCAATACAACAGTATACTCTCTTATACCTGGGACACACATGTGGTATAGAAACTATAATTTCAATATTAGAGTTTGCCGTTGCTTAGCAACAACTACAATGATTCGTAGTATGGGGGTGACAGACGTGTGGCTAGGTCGTGGTATTGATATTATACTACGATGTGTGTCTCTAGCATTACTAACTCAAAGTGCCAAGTAAATGTATAAATGTAAAAAGTTTGGTGTTGCTAGAACTGCTGTTTTGATTCGCCTCGGAACACATATGTCAAAACTTCTTATGAGTGAATGAAAAAGTGAGATTGTTGGAATTTGTTGTCCCTCTTCTTCCTTAAGCGAAGAATAGCTGAAATTTACCATTCGTATACCGAAAGCAAACGCAAAATACATATAAGTTTTTGTTTTTGTACTACCGCTACCACCTTATATGAATTCGCCTTGAATTTACTATGAAAATAATTGTATACTTCGCTTTCTAATAAAACATCTAATGCCAAGGTATATATGTATATCAATATGGGAATTAAAAAAAAAGTGCGTAAAAAGGCTGTCGAAGGTTTAGTTTTTATTAAAAAAATAAAAAATGTATCCCTTTCATAAAGCACAAAATTTACTTGTACAGCACTTCTAAGCTTTTAAAGTGACATTTTAGTCAACGAAGAATTTCACAATATTCCAACAAACTTTGTTTAGTACGCTGGCACCAACCAATTTCGATGCTTGTTGGTTCAAATTGGTCTAATGTGTTTCGTGATGTTAATGGCGCTACTTGACGCTAGCGCTTTTCTTTTTTTTGGTGTTAGCGCGGGAACTCCGGCTACGGTGTTAACGCAATTGCGTCGCGCAGCGGAGTGTTACCCATGTCTAGTGTTTGGTATATTTAGTTTTGAAAGAACGTAATTTTATATAGTTAATTAAATGCTGTGAACTTCGCGGACAGATGCAATTACATTGTTCTTCTTGTTTGGCGCTGTAACCGCCTAAGCATGTTTGGCCGAGTCCAACAAAGCACGCCAGTTGTTTCGCTTCTGTGCCAACTGACGCCAATTGGAAATGCCAAGTGAAGCCAAGTCCCTCTCCACCTGGTCCTTCCAACGCAGAAGAGACCTCCCTCTTCCCCTGCTACCACCATCGGGGTTCGAATCGAATACTTTCAAAGCTGGAGCGTCTGTGTCCATTCGAACGACATGACCTAGCCAGCGAAGCCGCTGTATTTGAACTCGATGCACAATTTTCATGGCGTTGTAAAGCTCGTACAGCTCATCGTTTCATCGCCTGCGATACTTGCCGTCGCCAACGGGTTAAGTCCCGTAAATCTTCCGTGGACTCTTCCTCTCGAATACTCCAAGGGCCGCCTCATCGAATATTGTCATTGTACATGCCTCTGCGCCATGTACATGTACTAGCAGGGGCATGATGAGTGACTTATATAGCGTGGTTTTCGTACGACGAGAGGGGACTTTACTTCTGAATTGCCTACTCAGTCCAAAGTAGCACTTGTTGGCAAGAATGATTCTCTGGTTGATTTCAAGGCTGACATTATTATTGATGTTAATACTGGTTCCTAAACAAACGAAATTGTCTACTTTCTCGAACTTGTAACTGTCAACAGTGACGTGGGTGCTGATACGCTTATGCTCTGACTGTTTGTCTGATGACAGGAGAAACTTCGTTTTGCCCTCGTTCACCACCAGACCCATTCGCTTTGCTTCTCTTTCTAATCCCGAGAAGGCAGAGCAGACGTAGCTCTTGTTTTTACCAATAATGTCGATGTCGTCGGCATACTCCAGCAATTGTACGCTCATGTAAAGAATTGTGCCTGAGCGGTTCAGTTCTGCGGCTCTATTATCTTTTCCAGCATCAGATTAAAGAAATCACACGAAAGAGAGTCACCTTATCTGAAACCTCGTTTGGTATCAAACGGCTCGGAGAGGTCCTTCCCAATTCTGACGGAGCTGGTGGTATTGCTCAACGTCATTTTACACAGCCGTACTAGTTTCGCAGGGATACCAAACTCAGACATCGCGACATAAGGACAACTTCTTTTCGTGTTGTCGAAAGCGGCTTTAAAACCAATAAATATATGGTGTGTGTCGATTATATTTTCGCGAGTCTTTTCCAATATTTGACGTATCGTGAGTACCTGGTCTATGGTGGATTTGCCACATTGATAAGTCCCAATCAGTTCGTCGACGGTGGGCTTTAGCCTTTCACACAATACGCTCGATAAGACCCTGGCTGATCCTGCGGTAGTTGGCGCGCATAGCGGGGAAGCCTTTCTTGTGGATTGGGCTGAGCACAAATAAATTGCAGTCGTCGGGCATGCGTTCATCTGACCATATTCTGCATAAGAGTTGATACATGCACCTTATCAGCTCCTCACCGCCGTACTTGAATAGTTCAGCTGGCAGGCCGCCAGCTCTAGAAGCTTTGTTGCTTTTCAGCTGCGTAAGGGCTGTTCGCATCTCCTCATGGTCAGGCGGTCATCATCGACGGAGGTTTGGGTTGGTCTTCTTCACTTTTTTCAGCACTACTGTCATTCAATAGGGTGGAAAAGTGTTGCCTCCATAAATTAAGTGCGTTCTGCAATTACATCCGTGTCGAAAAAGTGGCATCTACAGACGCAAATAAATATCGTAAAACCAATTTTATTGCTATCTATTCTGAGGGCTGAAATCTCTGAGACGTTATTTCCAATGCAAAATTTTACAAATGATTAATAATTTGAAGTTGCACCCTCATGAACTAAAAATACATGTCTGGAAATAATGTTTGTGAATCACATGTTTTTTGTTAATAAGCCGTGTGCTAGGCACATTAAAGAGGTAGCATCAGCAGTAGTCCGTATGGAAAATAAAAGTTCGCCGTACACCCCCTCATATAAAATATTTTTGAAAAGCATTTAAAAAAATAATAATATTTTGGACGACCCTAGTAGTCGCCTAATTAAATTTTTCTTCATATCTTCGGCATTTATAGTCGGATTTTAAAGTGTGATACCCCAATTGTTTTATCTCGAGGAGCAGGTTTTCCTACGGAAGTTCATTGACCTCAGGTGCTCCATAAAAAAAAAAACAAAAAAATTGGTTTTTCCAACAAAAATAAAATGTGTTTTATTTCGGGTTCTTCTGAATTATTCGGAATACTTCTTTCGCAAAAGATTAATAATTTTTGTCAGTCTTTAATTTACTGTCATTGGGGCGGTACGTTAGGGTGGTAGCACATGAGCTCAATGAACTTCCGTAGGAAAAATCCCCTTGTTGATACAAAAACATTGGTGTATCACACTCAGTGTTGCCGCGGGCTTGAAAAAAAAAAGTATCAGTTGCCAATCAGAAAAAGGATCAAAAAGTATCAAAAGCAAACACAACCGTTATGTTTTACATTTTTACTTGAAAAACAAATAATTAATAAATTTTATAATTAAATTCATAGTTGTAACAAACTATAACTGGTGGAAAAAATAATAGAAACGATTTATTTTGACCAGTTTAGGCTATATTTCTTTTGTTAATCTAACGTTTAATATCTTTTTTATAAAAGTTTAGCAAATTATATAACAAGCCCTATGTATATAAATTCGCATATCAAAATTTGTACAAAAATTATAAAATTCAACATATTTTATTAACTTCCCCAAAAATGAAAACTTTTTATTAGAATTTTTAGAAAAATTTTAGGTGTGCAGCTTTGTAGCCCACTAAATTTTAGTAGGAGCATGTTTCGATTGGCGATTATTTTTAATGGTTGATTTGTATTTGGCCGTCAATTTAATATTATTTAAAGTTTACGCCGGCTTAAGGCCGGGTGAAAAAAAAAACTCAAAATACTTTTTTGTTGTATTTATTTTGTCAATATATAATAATTGATTAATCTGAGACCACTTGTAATAATTAATCTGAGACCCCCTGTGTTCTAATGTTTCGCTTTGTTATTTTAGATTTTTTTTTGTCGGATTTGCTTCCATATAACGAATAAACACAATTTATTTTTATATGGAAGACACACTTTCAGCAAAAAAACTTTAAAAAAATCAACGATAAATTTAAGCCACTTGAAACTTGCACAAACTAAAATTTAATGGGCTATAAAACTGAGTACTCAAATATATTCTAACACTTCTGAGAAAAAATTTTGAAACTTCTATGAAAATATGTTGCATTTTTTTAGTCTTTTACAAAGTTTTTAACTAGGGTTTATACAGTTTTTGTTAGAGAATGAACTTTGTTTTATTTGAAAATTTTTAAAAATAAAAAAATAAACATAAGTGGAAAACAAAAAAAGGTTATTATACTTTAAACTAGTTATATTCATAGTTTTCAAAAATTCATTTCTATCAGCGAAAAGTATCAAAATGGGACATTTGTGAACAAAAAAGTATCAAAGTATCAAATCACAAAATTTAAAAAAAAAAGTATCAAAAATGATACAATTGTATCAAAACGGCAACGCTGATCACACTTTAAAAGCCGAATATAAATGCCGAAGATATGAAAAAAAATGTAATTGGGCGACTACTAGGGTTGTCCAAAAAAAAAAAATTATTATTTTTTTAAATGCTTTTCAAAAACACTTCATATGAGGGAGTGTACGGCGAAATTTTTTTATTTCGCCTGTAAAGAGAGACGCTCTAATTAGCAGGGTGGAAATCTTGTTTTTTTTTCATTCGAAGTGGTCAATTAAGTGTCATTTCAGTTTACCCTTTACTCTAAAATGTCAAATTTTGTTTAGTTTTTTTTGAACTTTTAGAGTACGGAATCACGAAGGTTGTTGTTTCTCCCATTCACAAATGCGACCAAAGGATAGCGCATTTGAGTAATATTAAAAGGTTGCCCAGCCTGGCACCACTCAAGCATGACCTTATGAAAAGTAGGCTACGAATCATACATATTGTTTTTAATAGGCTTTCAAGCACTTTTTATTATAACGCTATAAAAGCTTGGATGATTTTCTATTCACTTCCCGAAAAACAACACACATACATATATACATACATATATATATATATATGTATGTAGAAGTGAGTGCTCATATTCTATTACCTGAATGAAATTCTCAGAAAATACCATTACCGCCTTTCTACACTTTCTAGATGTTTGGTTTTCAAAAACTCTTCCATTTATTGCCAAAGTACTGTTGCAATGTTGTTGTTGATATCGCTCTTGGTGGGGGCGAATTGTTGTGATTTGGTACATGGAAATCCATTGTTGGGTGCCAACATACAAATTGTTGAAAAAGCATGAAAATAATGACACAGCACATTCCAAAGTTTCAATACACCACGCCACGGCGCGCCGTCATGCCACACAACATTGCAAAGACACAAGACCATCAAAACCAAGCTAAACATACCGAAGCAGTCAAACCATGGCCAAGTGGTCATTGATAGGTGGTACAATCGCAGCCGCAACGAGCTCCCAAGTATCATTGCCATATAGCAAATTTCCACAGACACATACACAAAACATACAGACAAACAAAAGATCGACAAAGTAACCAACCAACCTGCCATCCATCTATCTATCCAACCATCGATCGTTCGACGAATGGATCCTCTCCAGTGATGAGTACTCGATAATCACAAAAGCGTAGCTATGGACACACCGATCGACAGCCACTCAGCATGGGTCCGCGCTCTCAATGGACATTCATAAATTAGTGAGATTGCAGATTATAAGCGTTGGTGTGTTCATACCATTGCAACAACAAAAATACAAGCAAAGCCAAATGATGTGCCACTATTGCGCTTTAAAGATTGTTGGCAGCTACCTTAACAATAACAATCTGCATTTGCGGCAATTCTACAAGTGACGGTATGTTAAAATCATACATACTCACGGCATAGTGGGTGAAAAGCGGCAGCAGAGCGGTAATACAAACTTTCCGATAGGAATCGCTTTTTTGCTGAGTTGTCAGTCCTCCCCACTGTTTGGCGCTTTGACGATGGCAGTGATAAGCCGTCAAATATCAACATCAACATCCATAATAGAAATAACAACAATAGTAATAACATCAAAGTCAGCAGCTACAACAACAATAATACGATAACAATATAAACGATTGCGATAAGCTCAAGTTTACAACACTCTTGAGTGAGTCATTGTAAATTCGAATGGATACTTTGGCATTATACAGGGTATAGGGGAGATTTTTTGGAATATCAGCGGAAAATAACTCGAATTTTTGCTTTTCATTTTCAACGTTTTTAACTTCCCTGGGGAGTTTCCCCAGGATCAGAAAAAAAACCTAAAATGCCGGAAAAATACCAAAAGAACCCGAAAAATCACTAAAGATCTCGAATAATCAAACATCAGAAAAGTCTTGAAAATATTCTGAAAAGTAAAACACGAAAATCCCAAATGTCCTACAAAAATCCTAAACGGTCCCGCGAAAAATTACGAGAATATCTTGGAAAGTCTAGAAAATCCATGAAAAACCACTACAATGGCTAAGAAATAAAAAGCAAACAATACCGGCTTCATGAGTAAACACTGAAAAGTTCTGCCTCTTCCTCATATTTTCAAGTTTATTTTGGTAGATTATAGGTTATATATGGCTTAAGGTCCTAATTCCTCCATATAGTTACGGGACCTTATTTTTGAGGTAAAAATAAACCAAAAACTTTTGTATATATACATAAATATGTACATTAGAGCGTACTTATCGCCTTACATGCGAAATGAAAAAAGCTCGCCGTACACCCCGTCATATGAAGTCTTTTTAAAAAGCATTTAAAAAAATAATAAATTATTTTTTTTGGACAACCCTAGTAGTCGCCCAATTACATTTTTCTTCATATCTTTGGCATTTATAGTCGGATTTTAAAGTGTGATATAACAATGTTTTTGTCTCGAGGAGGGGGATTTTCCTACGGGTGTTCATTGGCGTCATGTGCTCCATTGTGGTACTTACCTACCAGATCTCAGTTGCTACCAACCTAACGTACCGCCCTAATGACAGTAAAATAAACACCGTCAAAAATCATTAATCTTTTGCGAAAAAATCATTTCGATTTGTTAAGTCGGAAACCATACGGAAAAAACCAACTTTTTTTTTTTTCTTATGGAGCACCTGAGGTCAATGAACTTCCATAGGAAAACCCCCTCATCGAGACAAAAACATTGGTGTATCACACTTTAAAATCCGACTATAAATGCCGAAGATACGAAGAAAAATGAAATTGGGTTGTCCAAAAAAATTTTTTATAATTTTTTCAAATGCTTTTCAAAAACAATTCATATGAGGTAGTGTACGGCGAACTTTTTTTTCGATACGGTCTAATGCACATATTTGTATTCATATTCTTGCCAAAAATATCAATAAATAGTCCAGAAAAACTTTCTGCGCTTTTTGCGTATTCAAATAGCTATCGTAAGGCATATTCCTTACTTCAGCTTCACAGTAATGAATGGCCGGCGGTGGGCGATGAGTAGCAGACCTGTTGATCTCGGGCACCGGTGCCGGGTCCCACTCCAACCCAAATTTTTTTTTGTTATAAATTTTCTTAATCAAAATTTACCAACTTAGCAAATTATTTTTATATTACAACTAAATTTCAGAAAAATCCGGGCCCCTGAAAACTCCGGGGGGAAATACCCCTACCCCACAATCGCTGCCGTGGGGAGCGAAAGAGAAATCTTTAAAAACCTAGAATGTAGGGCCATTGCAGTCTTCACCGTTGGCCCTTAGCTAAATAATACAGTCGGAAGCGGCATCTAATCCGAAGATTACTACTAACTATCAGACGACCGTAATATTTGAGATTAATTAACAAGAGGCTACTCTCTGGCTAAGAAACTCTATTGTGCAGGGATACCCGATAACCAATTACTCTCAACAGTGCAACAATATCTCAACAAAGGCAGCAATCGTCTGTGGCTAAGATCGGTTTTCATTACAAAAATATGATAACAAACAATGTCAGGTGGGCTAGGCAGCAAACTTGCGAGGTTACCAGGCAAATCTGACTATGAATTTGTGGTAAAAAATATATGAGCCGCTAGTTCTCCTAGATCAGGCCTCCATTATCTCCCTGGTTGGTATTAATGAGAATACAGGGACAACTTCTGCCGCAGTTAAAGGATCGGGGAAGAAGTTAAGAGCCTTGAGCACTTTCTTTGCCACAGAGCACAGAGTTTTGTACGGATCCATGTCAGCTTGATGGTGCTAATACATTCTAATTGGCTTCCATAATACTTTGATAACTTTGACTTGAATTAAAATATTTCGAGTTTTACGGCATTAAGGGCCGATTTCATAATGAAACTCTTAAAGTTCCTTTTGCAAAAGTTTCCTTTTAGTTAAAGTGCCATTTAAATGTACAGCGCCTTTTAAAGGCACCCCTATCTATAAAGTGGCTTTATGAAACCGATCGGCAAAATAAAGTATCCTTTAAATTTTAAAAGATTCTTTAATTTTATTATGAAATCGGCCCTAATTCCAGTCAGCTAAAGCTCTTAAATATTATCGATAGTTGCAAAGGGCTCTATCTTATTAGTGCTGCCATATTATATAGCAAACGTTGATCTCTCTAGTACCCTTGGATGGAAAACCGCTAGTCGCTATTTGGACGAGTTTCCAGCAAAGACATAAAAGAACATCGAGTTTTGCGGCTTGTACTACGGAATTAGGTGTCGTTTCACTAGGTTGCCGCACTGCGCTGGCAAAAGGCATTCTGAGTTAGAGACTCTCCTTAGGTATACAAAAAATCTTTCGGGTTACAGCGTCCCTTGTTCCCTCACACCCAACTGTTTAACTTACTCAGAACAGACAAAGCTACATACGTGTCCTCATACCAGAAGGCGTTCAAGTAAGGCGGTTTCTGCAGATGCAGGCAGAGCAAAAGTTTAACACTCCCTATATGAAATTAAACTTTATGTTAAATAGTTTCTAAAATTTGATAGAATACTTGTACCATTCCCTCCTCTGGTGGTGGCTAATTAAAAATATGTGTACTTTATATTTGGTCTTCAACCCGCCACTGTATACATGGCTGACAACATACGCACATTTCTTTGGGGCATAAAATTTTACTTCTTTACAAAAATTCTTTTCTCATTAAATTTGGCAGTGGCGTCTGTCGAAAGCTTGCCAAGCTCTCGAGTGGAACGCATTGTGAGGCATTTAATTCTGCCGCCTTTAATGGCACCAATTTGCCTGCCACGCCGTCAAATGTAGCCGACTAATCGTGGTTGCAGCGAAACTTCACATGGCCATAAACACAAAGGACTTCTTCTTTCACATACATAGGCACATACATTCATATGTGGCTCAACAGTGAGCCGCCATTTCTATTGAAGCGCGCATGGAGCACTAAGGCTGCTGCCATCACATTTACGCGATATGATGAACGACGGCGCACGTGAAGGAATCCCTTTTTGGAAAGGTCTAAAAGCTTAAATGCATTCCAGGAAGCGACACAGAAAAGGGTTTCACTTATTTTTTCCAGCAAGTTTTAGGTACTTAAGTATTTATTTGTGTTTCAGCGGCTCAGTGCAATGCGGCGCTGCTGCGTGGCAAAAGAACATTTTTCAACGTTTTTGGTGCAATCATCACAGCGTAAAGCAAAATAACGCAATCACTTCGCGTCATTGTTGCAGCGGTAACCGTTTAGGCCGCCCTCCGTTTAAGCCTGAACAATTGATGATACGGCGCAAACACGCACAACCAAACCACTGACGGGTTGCATACAAATTCCAGCTGATTAGGGGCGGTACGCTTGTTGCTGCCACTGCCGCTGTAGCTGCCGTCGCTGCCAACATACTCCGTGTGATTTCTATAATTCGCATTTTACTGCTGTTGCTGCCGCTTTTATTGCAGCATGTGGCATGCAACCATGACGCAGCTTCTCGTTGAGCTATTGTGGCGGCTACTGCCGCGTTGTTGGCAGTCAGAGTTGATTGGATGCACAAAAACATCAATTCCCTTGTGGGAGATGTGAAACATCATTGTCGATTGACGACGCTGCGTAATCACTTCAATGATCGAATCACAGAGTGTATTAATGTTCTGTGCTTGATAGCCACAGACAAGCTGTCCGCCAGTCCTGGAATTGCCTATTGCTGTAGCTGCCAAATTCCTTTAGCCAATTCTTGGGATAAGCTGGCGCGTCAAGGCATATGATTTTCAATATGATTGTCGGATTATTAATCATTGTCTGAAACATCAGAAATGCGTCAAGTGCGTCGGGAAAACATGCATCGGTGGAGGGCGGAATATGGATTTTTTAATGCCAGGTCAAACTTCCAAGGGAAAGAGCATTGTGTTGATGCATCGTAAAAATTGTATGATTTAAATATTTGTTCATAAAACTTTTTGAGAAACTTTTTCATTTTTCATGATCCTCACCACAGAAATGACGAATCTGTCGTATTGTGCACATTCGCAGGAATAAAGTAAAGTATACAATTTCTTTCTTGAGCATGAATTAAGAAGTGAGAGGGACAAAGTCTGTTTCAGCGACTGCTGGCGTGCCGGATCGACCATTTCGACAATAGATGAAGAATCTTTAAATCCAAAGTCAAAGTCCAGCGACCCCGATGGAACAACTGGTACGAGCAGGGCCGTAGAGAGGAATTTCGGGCCCGGGGGGAATCTCGACTGTGGGCCCCTTGGTAGTGATAATGAATGAAAGAATCAGAGAAAAACTTTAAAAACGAAAATTTTATTCACTTAGTTTACCTTACAAATTACTGAAACTATTGACACAATTCCATAAGCAAGTGCCCAGCGCTGGGTATGCCTGATGTATATTTATCAGAGCTCGCAAATAACTGCCTGCGCATTTTTCGAATGCTGTCTGCCCGCCAGGCATGCAAACTCTATTATTTTTTTTCAAAACTTCATATCCTTTCTACAGTTTTGTGCCCCTAGAAAGGAAGGCTTAAAAAAAGTGGACTATTCCAAAGAGTTCAACTGAACTTATAAATTGCACGAAATTAAATAATATTTCACTTGTTTTGTGATTTGCGATTTATCAACATCTTACGAAATATACTCAGGAGTCTTAGCACGGGACCCCCTTGAGAACTCCGGGCCC
This sequence comes from Rhagoletis cerasi, assembly GCA_029783565.1. Taxonomy (NCBI): domain Eukaryota; kingdom Metazoa; phylum Arthropoda; class Insecta; order Diptera; family Tephritidae; genus Rhagoletis; species Rhagoletis cerasi. The sequence goes on from JAPVRG010235824.1 coordinate 15,662, forward strand.
GGGGGAAAAAAACCCCAATCCCCACCTCTCGTCGGGCCTGGGTACGAGTGCTGATGAAAGTCACACCGCTGTAAGGAAAAAAGTTGCCGCCTACAGGGCCAGGCTGCGATCGGGCTCAACGCCAGCTATGTGAGACCGATATAGGGGGCGTGAAATGCTAAGCGATAGGAAGGACGCCCGAAATAAGGACGAACTCCTGCAAGATAAACACGGCGACCTATTGACCCATGCAAAGAACCTGCTTACATTATGGAGGGAACTACTATCCTCCCTTTTGAATGGTAACAGCACTAAAGGCAGTGGAGGAGAAGATCCCGAGCCAGCAGTCGAAGTCGACGAAAGCGAGTCCCACTGCCTGACTATGACGAGCTACAAATAGCAGTGTCGCGGCTAAAAACAACCAAGCTGTTGGAGCTGACGGCCTGCCAGCTGAGCTATTCAAGTTTGACCTCTGCAATGGCAGGACCAGGTGGAGAAGGACTTGACCTCACCTGGCATTTCCAATTGTCTTCAGTTGGCACAGAAGAGAAACGACTGGCGTGCTTTATTGGACTCGGCCAAAATCGCTTAGGCGGTTATAGAGAAAATTAAGAAGAAGAAAAAGAAAGTATTCTAGTTCATAACTAGTACCTTTCTCTGCACGGATATACTGCGTAAATATGTTCTTAGAAATTCCTCTACATTACCCTTGCGCTTTTCTCTTCTTCAGAGGGACCGCTGAATTGTCCTAGATTATCAGCGTTAAAAATCCTTGATATTTATCGATATTTTCACCATCAGCTGCAAAGTGAAAAAAGACAAACTGGTCGTCAAGTAGTCTCGCCCTTCCAACTGTATCTAATTGTGTTTGTCGCACTTCCAGCGAATCAAGGGGAATATGTACTTAATAAAATGATAAATCTGAAGTGGTTACACCATAAAAAATGTGTCCTAATGACTATTTGTGTTAAGGCCCCAGCTACCAGGTGAATTTCAACAATAATGACAAAAGCCACTTCGAATTTTGTCGATCGTTTGCTATTAATATACAACTTACATTAAACAACAAAAACAAAACAACAAATAATATACTTTTTCGGCAATTGGTCGCGCCGTAAAACTAACAAAAAGGACACTCAAAAGAAATTTAAAGTAAAAAGAATTCCAATAACAAATATGTAATAATAATAATAAGTAATAAAAGAACCGATAAAAAACTGGACAGCGAATAAAATTCCGTTGAAGCCTTTTGTCTGTGCATTCAATATGCTGCATTTTTGTCTGATTACACGCAATTTTCTCACACGCAATCAAGCCACACACACACCAACACACATATACCAGTATACTCATGCGCATGCACTTTAAAAGAAAATTTCGATTTTCAAATTTTTAAATTCCAAGCGCATTCGTTGTTTTGCTCCTGGTAGTCCTGTGCAGCATACACATTAGTACACAATTGAATTTGAATTGACTTCTGTGTTGTTAATTTCTCGCTGCCAAGCATAAACTACAAAATTAATTGTCCTTTTGTTGCATGTTGCCATTGTGGGTGCATGCAACAACACATTATGTATAACAAATGGCTGCAATCTTTTCAATGGCATTGTGAGTAGCGCTGTATAATTCATATTTGTTTTTTTGGTCTTTTTTTCTTCAATTTTCTAGTGGATACTCAAAGGTGAAAAGGTGTGCATGTCAGGCGCTTTGTAGTCGCATTGCAACAAGTTGATCTATGTGCTCTTACAGTGCACATTTGTAGGCAATTGTGTGTGTATGTGATTGCAGCCGATCGTTGCACATAGATAGGCCATCGATCGATCGATGGTTCCACCGCTTGATTGTGCGATCGACATCCCAGCCATTGTGTCTCGAATGCAAGTGCTTTTTTGTTATTTTTGTGTTTTGGTTTTGTTCTTGTCGTTATTGTCGTTATTGTTGTTGTTGTGTGCATTGAAGTGGTTGGATTATAATCCATTGTTAACATCATTTTAGCCGAAAATGTTTGGTCATTTAAGCCGTTAAGTTGAAAAGAAATCGATTGATGTTATTTGTATTCGCAAAGGATTAAGGTGTAATAAATTTTTAAGAAAATAAATGCAGCTTAAAGTGCTTGAATGACTCACAGCTGCTTAAAGGTCATTTCGATGACTGTAGGAAATGATTTTAAATGAATTCTTACATATGTATTATATGTCTGTATATATATACATAGCAAAATCCCACTATCTTACCATACATACCAGAACATATGTGTGTATGTACATTAGGGTGGTCAGAAAACAAGTTTAAAATGTTAAGCCCTCACCCCCTAGGATTTTTCTAAATGGAACAAAAAAAATTGATACCCGTATTTTTTTGGTAAAAAAAAAATTATATTTAGAACTGCCTCACTTTTTCATAGAAATGGTATAGAATCCTTGAAAATCAATATTTTTCAATCGTCTAACTCTGTTTCTCTTCAGAAGACTTCAAAAAATAATACCCAATTTTTTATTTAACCATATTTTAAATATTAACTATTTTTATGGGTCCCCTTATATATATAAAAAAATAGTTAAACCATCGGGTATTATTCTTTGAAGTCTCCTGAATAGAAACAGAGTTTGACGGTTGAAAAATATTGATTTTCAAGAATTCTATACCATTTCTACGAAAAAGTGTTTTTCCCCATATAAAATACATGGAAAACTTCATGGGCTTTGAGGCAGTTCAAAATACAATATTTTTTAAACAAAAAACGGGTATTTTTCCATTTGGAAAAACCGTTGGGGGTGAGACCTTAACATTGTAAACTTTTTCCCCCCCCGCATGAATTTTTGGGCCACCCTAATGTTCATACATATCTAAATTAATATAGCAGTGTCTCTGCAAGGGCGTGTATAAATTTTGGATCTCGCACAACCGGGGGCGTACCCAGGAATATATATCATGTACTTCTAAAGATATATCAGCAGAAAATACTGAAAATTCGCTTCAGAAAATACGCTCTTTAAAAACATTTATGCAGATTTTATGTGCAGTCTGTAATATTTAAAAAGATACACTCTTTGAAGTTACTTAATTGCACTTTATATACATATAATTAAAAAAGAATTCAAACATTTTTAGTAAATTGGCGGTAATTCTAAATTCTTTTATGAGAATTGAAGTCGATTGTGTTTTTACTTAAAAATTACTTGTTTAATGAAAAGTTCTATAAACACAAGATGTGCTCATCTTTCAAAAGTAATAAAAAAAATGTGAAAAGAGAATTTTAATAAAAATAAATAAATTAATTTCAAGACATGTTTAAACTTTTTTGTCCATTTTCCTCGATGTTTTAGAAAGTTTGTTTATAATTTTTTCCACTGTAGGAGTGAGTTCCCTATACAAATAAAAAATCGCTAAACCGTTCAATCGGCTTCTTAAATATGTTTTAAGTCTACGGAGTGATGAAAATGATCTCTCATTATCGCAATTTGTTATGGGGAGAGTTACTAGAATGACAAATAAATTAAATATATACATAGATATATGAGCTGCTATAAATGAAAGTGGTGTATATTCACTTCTGGAAAAAATGAGTTAATTACAGTTTTGGTTAGGTATAGACACATATTTTTATGTTTATTAAATTACATTCAATGGAGCAAGATTTCTTAAAAAATAATCCAAACAATTTTACCTTACAATCTTATCGCGAAAATATATTTTTGAAAGTAGTTTAAGTCCATTCGTAATGATCATAATTGAAACATTTTAGTCGCAATTATTATTACAATTGCGCAGATCTTTGGCAAATATGTATGCCCTCTGTAGGACTATATAAAGCCAAAAGTGTAAATTAGGCAAGGGTACTTATCCACTGATGTAAAAGTGAAAAGTTGTTCTGGGTTTCGTTCGCAATTCCAAGAAAGGAAGGCTTAAAAAAGTGTTTTGTGATTTGCGATTTATCAACATCTTATAAAATATACTCTGGAGTCTGAGCATGGGGCCCTCTTGAGAACTCCGGGCCCGGGAGAAAAATCACCGACCCCCCTCCCTCTCGTCGGGCCTGTAGGTACAGCATACCTACCATCATTTTGCGCCTTTATACGTGGG
>JAPVRG010235828.1:0-11166 GCA_029783565.1 Rhagoletis cerasi
TAACGGTATTTTCGAAAAAATGCATAAACTACGATATTTCAGTAACTACTGAAGCTAATTGACTCAAATTTGATATTTGCAATAATATATTAACGAGAAATAAGAATTTATACACTTTTGAAAAAGGGGCGTTGCCACGCCCACTTATGGATTTATATGTATATCTCGGTAACCGCTTTACCAATTTCTACCAAACTTGGCACACGGGTTTATATTGGCCCAACATAGATAACTGATGAAAATTTTTGAAGTCAGACAATAACCACGCCCACCTCCCATATAACGGTAATTTTCAGAAATACAAAAAATGCGATATTTTAGTAACTACTGAAGCTTTTTGACTAAAAATTGATATGTACAATGATATATTAACGAGTAATAAGAATATTATAAATTTTGGAAAAAGGGGCGTAGCCACGCCCACTTATGGATTTATACGTATATCTCGGTAACCGCTCCACCGATTTGAACCAGACTTGGCACAGGTATTACTCTTAGCCCAGCATAGGAAATGACCGAAAATTTTTTAAATCGGACAATTACCACGCCCACCTCCCATATAACGGTAATTTTCAGAAATACATAAACTGCGATATTCCAGTAACTACAGAAGCTTATTGACTCAAAATTGATATTTGCAATGATATATTAACAAGTAATAGGAATATTATTCACCAATTTCTACCAAAATTTACACAAGTGTTGATCTTGGTCCAATGTAGGAAACGGTCGAAAATTTTTGAAATCGGACGATAACCACGCCCATATAACGGTAATGTACACAAATACAAAAATTCGATATTTTAGTAAGTACTGGAGCTGATTGATACAAAATTGACATGTGCAATGATATATTAACGAGTAATAAGAATATTATCAAGTTTTGAAAAAGGGGCGTAGCCACGCTTACTTATGGATTTATATGTATATCTCGTTAACCGCTTTATCAATTTGATTAAAACTTGGCACGAGTACTAATCTTGGTCCAGTGTAGGAAACAGTCGAAAATTTTTGAAATCGGACAATAACCACGCCCAACTCCCGCTTTATAGATTTCTACCAAACACTGCTAAACTATTTCTCTAAGTTTAACTCAGAATATTGTCGAAAATGTTTGAAATGGGAAAAAACCACCCCTGTTTACCACGTAACAGTAGGTTTCAGCATCGTGAAAAAACGATGTTTCATACGTGCGCCGGGTATTTAATGTTCGGTTTCACCCGAACTTAGCCTTCTTTACTTGTTTTTGAGATATTTTCAGTTTTCTCACATTTAAGGGGAATATTATTTTTAAGCTTAAGTCCATAACGTGTGCATTCATAGATACTCGTATATGCATATATGTACATTTATATATGCATTTTCACTTATCGCTACCGATAATTTATTGTAATTGTTGTTCTTGTGGTAATCAGAGTATTTCATTCTTATCGCCTGCAATGTAAGTTACAGCTTTGATAAACACACAGAAGGATCGAGAGATATTTTATTTATAAAAATTAGTTATTAACCGACTTCAAAAAAAAAATAGAAGGTTATCAATTTGTCGGAATATTTTTTTTTTATTTATGTTGCCGGATAACTTTGGACCACGTGAACCGTTTTCGATAATTTTTTATCGGAAAGGCGGTACCTCAAGGACTAATTTGGTCCAGTGTCGATTATTGGACCTTGAAGAAATCAACTGTTCTACTAAATTTTTGTATGACATTTGAAGTTAGTTTTATTTTTGGGTTAAAAATTACTTGTTTTATGTGTTCGTAAGCACATAACGCACGTTTTGAAAAAAAAGCTAGTAAAATATTCGAGTAAAATTTGCTTCATAGTTCTATTGCTGGAAGAATTTTGAAGGGAAATATTTTTATTATATTACAAAATATTTATTTTAACAGATATTGTAGCGATTCTACGAAAAAATGGATTTTCCCCTTTTAAAATATATGGAGATCATCAAAGCCCCGGCAAAACGATTAAATACTAACCAATTTCAAAAAAAAAAATACAAGTCTTATTTGCTACTTTCTGTAGTTATGAGGGGGTGGCAGCAAGAAAATTCCAAAAATGTTGATTTTCCTTTGAATTTTTTTTGAGCCACCCTAATGTAAAACATGACCGCATAAATGCCGCTGATCGACCGAATCGCTCGACGGCCTAGTACGAGTATGCCAAGGGACCCTTAAAGCATTCCTTGACCAACTGGGAATTGTTGGTATACAATGTAGCCATTTACAAATTTACATATGTATGTACATACATGCATGTATGCCCATTATTTGTATAAAATGTAAGCCTATGAATGGATTGTACGACTTCTTTGGCCACAGAAACAGCATTTTTATATTCATGGACATAAGTATATATGTAAATGCATAAAATATACAACTTTACACCCATCACTTTTATAATTAGTATTTATTTTAATTTATTCTTAAATTTAATTAATTGTTCTAAGATTCTCCGCTGAATAGCCACTATGAACCTGTTAACAAAACAAATTTCAATCTCAACTTTAACTAATTTTATTATTCCAATGCGTTTACATTGTTTTCTGTAATTTCCGTGTGATTTTTAAAATGTGTACATTGAATGATTTTTCATGTCATTATTTAAATATTTTTGTTGCACCTCTTTTCTATCTTCGCATTCTCCTTTTTCCATTTCTACCTACCTACATATGTATGTATGCATATTCTCACTAAATTATTGCTGCTTCCAAATTTTATTACCATTTTAATTAAATAATTTAAAATCAACAACAAATTTGTATGGATTTAATTAGTTGTTTCGATTTTCAAGTTTCTCTGTGTCACATAAACCGGCGATTTTCTCTTGAGAATCATTGGAATTACATAGTTAGTGCAATTCTTTAGGATAGGTTAGGCAAGAGAAGGTTAGGTTAGAAAGGCGCGTAAGAGTTCTTTACTACTAAGTACTACTCGGAAGCATATTTAACCATTGTGTTTGACCTTTAACATACCAGAAGGAGGCACGTGCTTTAAATCATGGTTATTCCAAAGTGACATTAAACCACTTCACTTCAAATTGAATTGAGGAGGTGGCATAGTTTCACTTATTTATGCTATCTCAAACAGTCTGGTGAAAAACGAGATCCCAAGTGCGTAAATCGGCATAGAGGATGGTGAATCGATTCCCCCATTACTACATCCCGAAAACTTTTGCACAGGTAACTGCTGGTATTTGTAATTAGCAACGTGTTAGTGGTTAATAAATTAAATTTAAATTTCATAAATCACTGGAGCCTTCATTTCTCAACCAATCTGATTAATTACTTTAATGAAAGCTTATAAAATTTGCAAGAGACTAGTTGAGCCCGATTTTTAATTTTTTATTTATTTATATTAAATTTTTTTAGTGCAAAGTGCAGCAACAGTGGCAATTTTGAAGAAGATCGATTCTCCTGTTCTAGTTAATAAATTTTACATAGCAAAAACTAGTTTAAAACAACTGTAGGGTTCCCCCAAAACAAAAAAAATTCACAAGAAACATTTGAAATTTTTTAAAAAAATTATTTACCAAAAAAATTTTGTGAGTTTTCAGAAAAATTTTGGATATGCAGTTTTATGGACCACTCAATTTTAGTACAATAAAGTGCAAGTTTCAAGTGGCTAAAAGTTCGCGTTGATTTTTAATAATTTTTTTTTTTGCTAACATTTCGAACACACCCCACGTACGTACATCTGTACATATGCATATATATATGTATATGTACATATCGCACGTTTAATAATATGAAGATTATTAATTAACATTATTACTTATTCTGTGTTTTTTTTAACTAAAAACTCAAAATTTTAATTTTTTTTATTTTGGTGAAAATTTTTTAAAACATTTCAAATTGGTTGAGAAATGAAGGCTCTAGTGAATTATGAACATTAAATTCCATTTATTAACCACTGTGCAATGGTGATGTACCACATTGTCCACTGAGGATATCGGCAAGAATTGTTACAGCGAATTTGCTTAACGTCAAAACGTCCTCAGTTTCTTTTTTGTTAAGTCTCAGCGATAAAAACCTTGAAAGTTCAAAGTCATCTTGGTTGGACTATAGGTCATTGGTCACGCCAATTTTTTTTTTTGATAGATAACAAATCGTCGGTTGTAGTAAGTTTTCCACCATGCTGATTTGCATTTACGAACCGTGTCTAGCTATCTCATTGGCTATTTTGTTTTGTTCGATATTGTCATGTCCAAGAAACCAGCTAAAAAGAGGTTTTACCGTGACTCAGTGATGCTAGCGATGCGATGTTGGTAATAACGCTTGCAATGTCGCTTGGCTGCCAATGAATATACTGAATTTCCCTAATGGCGACTAATGAGACAAGCAGCCTTCTCTATGACAAATACTTCGGCTTGAGAGGCCTGCAGTTGTCAGGCAGGCGATATGTTTGTCTAGTCTGCATTTCCTTCAAATATAATCTCTGCTGCTTTTTTGTATCTCTGAGCCATCATTGGAATTGGCAATACCATCATTTTCTAATCCTAAATCCTATAGCATCCTCTTTTAAGGCCCCTCCCATATTCGGTCTGCTTCCACAGTTTCAATTCACTTAATCCAGTGGCCTCTTTTGCGGCTGCAACCGCGTTTAAGACTTATGACGGCTTTAAGCGAAGGATCATGTTCAACTCTTCCTGGGGTGCGCTGCTATTACATGCGGCCGGGTATCATTACCGATTATGGTCTGCTCCCAATGAAGACGCGGAGCCATGTACATACATAGGCCATATCGCCTGCGTTTCTCATGCGAACTCAGCTATGCTCAGATATTTGTTGCACGAATGCATCTATCGCCGCCAACCTAACAGCAGATTTCGCTGCAAGATTCTCTAACCTGAGGTCTATTGGTGGCAAGGTTAGTATAATTTCTAAATCAGCTTCTGGAGTTATCCGCGTGCGTTGTAATTCTTCCAATGGATTGATATATGGTGATTTCTTCGATGCCGTCCATTGCGCCAAAGCACGTTGCTGGCCTCTTCCTTCCTTACTTCCAAACTGTGCTTTCACAGCAGCTTGCTGTCCAAGACCACCCCAAAGAATTTGGTGAAGTCCCTGAGCGTCTGTTCGCAGCCGTCACGTTTGGGGAGAGTGCATGCAGAAACTTTATACTTCCTTGTTAAAATAACCATGCCCATTTATCTGCATTTATTTGAAAGCTTGCTTTAATAGTTCAGTGTCTAGTATGACGTCTACGTACGCAAGTATGTTTATCACCTTTTCGTCGCCGAGGCGCAAATACGCTGTTTGTTTGATGCCAGAAGTTATCTCCTCTTGCCCCTTCGATTTGCTTCCATACTTAGCAGGGAAAAGACGCAACAGACAGTTGTTGAGGCACATGATGTGGATATAATCAGCATACACCAGTGTTTGTACGCTCTGATAAAAAAAGTTTTCCCTGAGCAATTAGCTCTTCAGCTCTCATTACTTCCCCACCACCATTTGAAGAAATTGCACGACTGGGCATCGTCTTGTCTGCAAACTCATTTGTCCTCGAACCTTTCGAAGAAAGCTTTCTCAACTCTGACGTAGTTGGTGGCGTTGCTTAACATCATTTTACACAGCCCATATTTGTTTCGCAAGAATCTTCTAATCGCGCTACGGAAAGTTTTAAAATCAACAGCGAAATGGCGTTTGCCGATCACCCTCTCGCCGGGGGTTTCCCCCCTCTTTGGACGCCTCTCGTTCTCCTCTTTCGTCGCCGCATGGGTGTAAAAGAGCGCGGTGTTTAAGAACCCTGCTTTGGTGCGTATTGCAGCAACACACTCCTCCAAGAGAGACGAGGCAGCTGTGGTGGATGCCGCATGGCCCTCCGTGTTTATTTCCTTGCCCAAAACAATGCTTTTCTTAGACGGTCATGCGGTCAACCTTAGTCTTCTTGAGGATATTCACTAGGCAGTCAGAGCCAGGTTCTAGAAATTACTGGCGCACACCCTCAAATCGTAGTTCTTAAACTGGTGGTCACTGAATTGCGCGACGTCAGCAAGGAAAGTAATAGCCTAGCGGAAAACACGGCATTGGGATTACTCAAGTTGGACCCACTGAGAAGAGAGACTCACTTTTGACTACATTAGGACTACTTTTGGAAAGACGGGTCTCGTGTCAGCTCAGCGAATGCTGGAAAAATCTGGATATGTGGTACTGTAAGTTCTTTCTGGCCGAGCGCCGCAGGCGTTCAAGAGATGTTTCTAGGCTCACGAAACCGCAAATCTTAATTTTGGTGGGTGTATTGACAGAACACTTAAAGCTTGCAATTCGCGCGGTGAGATTTAAATCACATTGGACCTTTGCTGTCGCAGCTGCTTGGAAGAATGCGATGTGGAATCATCTCAACACCTCCCCTTAAGCTGCACAGATTTGCAAGACTGCGATTCAAACAACTGGAATCGCACTTTTTAACCGTCTCGAAAAAGCTTTACCGGAGCAACATCTGCCGCCCGCGAAACTTCGATCTTGGCACACAGTGTTTTCCGCTTAAGCTTGGCAGTTATCGGTCGCAGAGGCATCACATAGGACTAATATTTATAGTCCAAGTGTGTGCTAGGAGTCATCTTAACCAAACCTGACCTAGCCTTAGCAGAATATATTTGAAACCCTCCACCTACTAATATCATCAGCATCATCATCATCACCTTAATCACAGCGATTTCCCAATTTCCATCATTTCCACAAACTTTTACCAACTTGCTTAGCGAACCGACAACTGGCAATGAATTCGAAATGTGAAATGTGAATGCGATTAATGATGCAAATATTTTTGAAAGCGCGAAAAATTGTGCATAAATTCACCATGACCATGGACAATGTGTGCAATGCAATGGCATCAAGTGGAAGGGGAGGAATGAGTTGGACATGGGGAAAACGTAGAAGAAGACGAAGAAGCAGCTATTCAGGGAAAGAGGCAGCTTAGATGCAGATAGCTTGTTTACTCCTTGTTGCAAACAAATTTACGAAAAACACACGGGCGTATACAAAATGCGAGTTTGGACGCATACAGTTGTGTATACGTGTACAAGTATCCATGTGAGTGTTTGAGCGTTTGCACATAATAAAGCGAATTTTGCATGGAGTGCACTCACATTACTCCTTCATTTGTTGCCATTTTACCGCTTGATGGCTCATTGCAACGCCTGTATGTAAACATGGAAATATACATATGCACAGCCATGTGTAGATACATATGTGTATGTTGTTTCGTTTGTTGCGGGTACATGTTGCCAACTAGCAGCATACACATGTATTATGGCTGTACAACAACTCGGCAATACACTACACTACACTATTATGTGGACAGCAACATATTGCCGCAGAGAAGCAACAATACCAATGATAACTACAACAACAACAACAACAAGCGCGCATTGCATTGTGTTGACATTTAACAAATGATCGCATAAATGTTGGCAAACGAATGTTGAAAGGATTCGATGCGCCAAGCAAGCAACTCAACAATAACCACAAATAAAAAACAGCAATAACAACAACAGCAATATCAACAGCTGCTAGTATCAATCGTTTGCTGGCGTGTTAAATAAATCGTTGTTGTTGATGTTGATGCTGGTGCAATTTGTGTTAATGCTGGTGGCAAGCTGAAAACATACATACATATATACATTAGGGTGGTACTTAAAAAGGAAGAAGACAATTTTTACGTCAGATTTCCAAAACCTCAACTCCTATATCGGTACTACTATAGTCGAAGACATCGCGTTTAACTTTTGGGCCCGATTGGAGACGGTTAAGGCATGTCGCACGGGTGTCAAGGTTGAAATTTAAAATTGAAGACTTAAAAAACTTAAATAATATTTTTCTTTCTAATACTCAAAAAAACCGATACTACTGTAGTCGAAGATATCGCATATAATGTTTGGTGCCGATTGGAGACGGTTAAGGCATGTCGCACGGGGGTCAAAGTTGAAATTACCCTAAGAAGACTTAAAAAATTTAAATAATTTTTTTTTTCATCTAATACCCAAAATCGGTACTACTATAGTCGAAAATATCATATATAAATTTTGGTCCCGATTGGATACGGTTAGGGCGTGTCGCACCGGGGTCAAAAATTGAGATTACCCTATGAAGACAAAAAAAAAAAAAAATCATTTTTTTTTTTCATATAATATCCAAAATCGATACAGTCGAAGAAGACGCATATCAATTTTGGTTCAGACTGGAGACGGTAGAGTAATCTGAACTTTGACCCCTGTGCGACACGCCTTAACCGTCTCCAATCGGGTGCAAAATTTATATGTGATATCCATGAAATTACCGATTGCGGCGTGAGACTAAAAAAATCGAACATTTGATTTTTTTAAGGACCACCCTAATATACATATATGCATACATCTGTGCATCATCATATGCAGTGTGTATACTATATGCAATTGTTATTGCTGCTGTGACCGATGCTGCGTGCGTGCTGCAAGCGACTACTTTATTATATTTTTTATGTTTTTATTTATTTTTTTATTTAACCCTTTGAAAATTTTTATTTTTACTTTTTTTCAATTTTTTTATTTTGCTGTAAACAAATCGCCATTTATGCGGGCCATAAGCAGCAACGGTATGCATCAATAAACGGCAATATGATATTACAACAACAAAAATTGCGCTCCTTTGTGTGCTTTCAACAGCTTTGTAAGCCCTTTTGTGGCGTTAAGCGGTACTTAAATTAGACTTCATTTGTTAGTAAATCCGTTGCTGATTTATGTCGCAACATAAGGAGCGCTTATGGAATTTGTTAAGTGCAACAAGTGGTTGGGTATGGTTTTTTTCAGATTTGTTTTTTAATATTTGCCACAGAAATTAAATAAAAGTTCAGCCGCTGTATGTGACTAATATAAAGGTTTCACAAAATGTTTAGACATGAACGAGAAAACGTTGGATTTTTAGCATAGTCCGGATGACCGTTTTGGTGGGGAGAAATCTCAAAGAAATCAAATATAAAACAATCGCAGCAAAGCTAGATAGGTGGATTTAGAGACAGTTTTCATCTTACCTATAAAAGATATAAAGCCTACTTGCTGCTAAGGTGGAAATTCCTTTACTTATGGAGTGCCTATTCCGCGAAAGTTGCTGTCGTCCTCTTCTTATTTGGCACTACAGCCGTTTCTCGTTTAGGGCCAAGACCAAAATCTTTGCCAATTTTCTCTGCTTTTTGCAAGATTCCGCCAATTGTTCATAAGTGGAGACAAGTCCTTCTTCACTGGATATTCTTTTGTTTTCGCGGACGTCCTTGCGTTCGTTTCCCTCCTGTGGGTGCCGAGTCGCAGCATATTTTCCTTGGAGCACCATCACAGGTGCGTACGGCATGTCCAGGTCAGCGCAATATTTATACAAGGTGGCGCCAAATTAATCACCTCATCGGAAGATATTCTAATTTTCACAAATGGCGTCGTACGTCAATCATATTTGACATTTGTGAACAAGACAGCTGCAGTATACAAACAGACAAGCAATGGAGCGCTATACTCCGCAAGAGCGTGGTATGATTGTGTCGATTTTTTTGACCAATAATCGATCGGCGGTATTGTCGAAAATCATCATGATCGACGAGGCATATTTCCACTTTAGCGGTTACGTCAGTAAGCAAAATCTTCGTTTCTGGGGCACTGAAAATTCGCGTGTGATGCACGAAGAACCAACATCCACTCAAAGCCACTGTGTGGTGCGGCGTTCACCCGGAAGGAGTGATTGGGTCGTATTTTTTTGAGGACGTCATCGGCAATATGGCGACTTTTACTGGCGAACGCTACAGGGCCATGATAAACGACTTCTTAATGCCGCAATTGGATAAGCGTGGCTTGGTGCACATGTGGTTTCAAGAAGTCGGTGCAACCGCATACACAACACGTGCCACAGTGGATATTGGGAAGGAAGCGTTTCCCGGTCGCGTAATCTCCCGTTTTTGGCAATTTGGCATGGTCAGCAAGATCGCCCGACTTAACCATCCCAGACTTATTTCTTTGAGGTTACTTGAAGTCGCGGGTTTATGCCAACAAGCCTCAGAAAATCGCAGCAATTAAGGAGAATATTCGACAGGAAAGCGAACAGTTATCACCGAAAATCTTGGAAAATCATGGAAAATTCCATAAAACGGGCACAAATGTGCGTCAGCACTGGCGGCAGCCACTTGATGGATATCATCTTTTCCGCTTAAGAGAAAAAGTTGTTAAGATCCAAATAACGATTTTTTTTTTATTTAGTATATTTTTCGCATAGTAAAAAAGTTATTTAAGAACAAAATTTAATGATTAATTTTGTGTCACCCTGCATTTTATCCACTTAACCGTCTATATCATTGTAAAGCCAGTACAGTTCTTTATTTCATCTTCTTCTGTACCCGTCGTCCACCCGCCTGGTTATAGATCCAGAGTAGAATTGTTCTCACAAAAGCTCCCAAAATTATTTCATATTTGCTTGACATGGTCCACCTTTCTGCACCACATAAAAAGGCGGGCATTATGACTGACTTGTAGAGCATAATTTTTGTTCGCCGAAAGAAGGCTCCGCTTTTCAATTGCCTATTGAAGCCAAAGTGCCACGTGTTAGCAAGAATTATTCTTTGCTCAAGGCTGACATTATTGTTGGAGCTGGAGTTTCGGACCCGCCATGTAAAGCAAAATTCCAATTAAAGTGGAAATAAAGGCTGAAATGAGACCCTTTTCTTTTGATGTTGGCCACCGCGATCCGGAAATTGCATGGGCATTTAAATTTTTCAGCTGTCAAGTAAAGGTGCGAAAATAAGGGTTTGTGTTCCTAAGGACAAGCGTCTCTCTGCAGTCCACCTCAAAGCGATATACTTAACCATCTCGATCTTTTGTGGCCATGCATCAACGGGAGTGAAAGACGAGACGATTTCCATGATATTTTGGGCAAGGAGTACAGCTTCGATCCCACCGTCGGATAACTCAACACCCACGACGAAATATCTGATAAGAGACTGAGGCTGATCGACTTCGCCCGCGTCCTAAGTATAGATTACCCGCTCATTTCGTACTGGCCCGTCGAAGAAATAATCTAGTTTCTGCGATCCCAAGAGAAAAACTGGTGTGAAGAGGAATGTCACGAATCTCCAGAGAGAAAACATGCCGCCTACAGGGCCACGCTGCGATTAGGCGCAACGTTAGCAATGTGGGAACAATATAGGAAGC
>JAPVRG010235855.1:0-15109 GCA_029783565.1 Rhagoletis cerasi
TGCGGCAAACATCCATGGTGTGCGAGAAATGATTCAGATGGATCGGTATGTGACCTCCCGGGATATAGAGGCATTCTTGCACATTGGCAAAAGTCAAATACAAACGATTTTGCATGAGCATTTAGTAGCGAAGGAAGTATGCAGTCGTTGGATTGCACAAAATTTTTTCGTTTTTCACGATTTTGTATGAGATTTAGTAGTGAAGAAAATCTGCTGTTATATCAAAAGTATCTTCCGAAATTTTTATATGTCAATGTTGCTTACCTTAACAAATATTAAATTTTCTAAAATCATAGTGTAACATCAAAAAGAAAACCGCCGGATTACCTTCGTATGTGTGGATATTTGAATTTGTTCTCAATACAAATAGCCTTTTATTTTTAAATTTGTATGTATGTATATATGTATATAGTCTCTGTCATAGTTTTTTAATATTTGTATCACTTAGTGTAAAAATATTGAACCACTTGAACCGAACCGAACCGAACCGTGGTTCAGAGATACTCATGAACCGGTTCTTGTACCGGTTCAAGTTTTTTCCACGTGGTTCGAACCACTGAACCGAACCGCACCGATTTTTAGAGCGGTTTGCAGCCCTGATATTATATCTAGGTACATAGTTGCATGTCAATGGCCGCGCATGCACCTTTTAATTTCACTAAGAGATTCATACTCGTACAAAGCTAATTTCTAACGCATGTATGTACATATGTACGCATCCAAAAGGAAGTAAAGCTTTAAGTCAACTTGTTGTTAGTGCAGTTGAAAATATTATATCTTTTACATGGTACTCGTAGTGTTGATAATTGCACCGCCTGCGTTCGGTTTAACAATATTATGCCTTGTTTTTTATGCAGAAATATTTTATGTTTTATCAACCCTAAGTGCCATCTTGTTGTAGCCTTCAAGTTCAAGTCCTTTTTTAATGCATTCGTATACTGCTTGCAATGCTTCTGCTGCCTTCAAATTTTTTGCAAGCTTTTGCACGACTATTACTGGAAGGAATGCATTGTAATGGGCATATATGTACGCAGGGGAAGGGGCGTGAGAGTTAAAAAGTCTGTTGTGAGTGGCTTTAAAGAGTTTGCTTTGTTGTTGATTTGTTGGAAATGTGAAAAAAATAAATAAATTTGCGCGAGGAAGTTTTGCATCCTAAATATCCAGTGGTGTTGCGGCTGGTAATTCGGTGAATGTGGTTTTGGGAAAAAAATTATAAGATCCGCAGGTCAGCACAGATGTGCCAAATCTTCCTTAAGAAAACTGAGTGTGTGCTTTCAATGAGAGTAACATCTTCCAAAGAGAAACTGTGGCTGAACATAATTTTTGACCCATCGAAAACTTTTTAGGTTATGATATGTGTGTAAGCTCAAGATAATTGCGGTTTCTACTGTTTTAAACCGAACAAAAAAAGCTCTTATGGAATCAAACGGAATCTTATGCCAGTCAATAATATTCCAACTCTTCAGTCGAGAACTGTGTTCCCATGATAAGCAAAGATTCAAAGTTATAGATTGCATTGAAAATAAACTTTTGCTGGGCCAAAAAGATACAAGATAAAATATACGATCACGCGTGGACCTCTCAATCAACATAATGGTGGTTCTCGCGGCCAAGAGTTGAAGCATGCCGAAACATCCGTTTACGAACCTGAAGTTGGTAATCCTTTTGCCCATTTACGAATTTTAATGCTTTTTCAAGGTTTAATTTGGCAGACGTCGAGACTGATAGCACCTCGGCCTGAAAGAATGTGAGGCATCTGACAATTGCAATGGAAGGTCTGCTCCTAGTGCTGAGTCTTAACCAGGGTCGGATTTTGTTGATCCGAAAACTAGTAAAATCTGGGGGCCAATTCGCGTTCTATGAAATACTGAAGTGAAAATGAAAAATTCAAGTTCTGTGAAAATTTTAATTATTCACTTTATCATCTCATTTTATCATTTTATGCGATTCTCGAGCATTTAAGGCTTTTTCATGAACATCCTACAAGTAATTATTTGGTAAATTATTGTTAGGAAAAATATTCTTTATCAAAAGATTATGTTTTGAGAAAAATTTTTGACAAATAAAATTGTAAAGTAATGAAAAATGTTATCACCACACTTTTTCACAGAACAAGAATTGGCCTCCTGATCTCAAAAATATGGCAAAATGCTTTTAATAATCCCTAAAAATTACCTAAAACTGAAAAACCCGGAAAATTTAAGTTTTACGAATGTTTATAAAATTTCGCCTACTTTTGAATTAGTTTGTTGTTTTATATTACAATCAAATAAGTACATACAAGATACTTTTCAGATCATTTATCGCCAGAGATGGACGATACCTGTAAGATAAATATTAATTTAAAATTACTTCTTTTAAAAAAGTTTTAAAGATTTTACAATTCAAAATACAGCCCACTTCACTACAGGGGCCTTTTCTTAAAAACTCGGGCTTATATCTAGACTTGTAAATATCAATCAGAGAAGATTCTTTTAATAGTTCATTTCCACAAAGCCTTAACTGCAGTTTATGCCTACTGGACTGATCAATTCTTAAAGAACTGCATAAAAATACAAAAGTTGAGAAATTCTCTCACGGGGAAATTTATTTTTTTTTGCTCTAACGGATTAAAGAAATACATTATAGACTTGTGAAAGGTGATGGAGAAGGAATTATGGCAGCCTAAAAGTATAAACAGAATCAAATCGCTGACCGAACTTCCTCGGAAAAAAGTTCGCTGTCAAAATTAAAACACACTGCAGTATATGAGATTATGCACAACCAAAGCGATGACGAAGACGAAATTCGGCGAGAATATATTTATTTTTAATTTTGCCGCTGCGGCCGGTCGACGAAATCAGCTATCAGTGATAAACTAGCTTTGTTTCTTAAATTTTTAAGCAGATCATTATCAAGAAGAAAATGAATGGGACACTTTGAGGATTCAACTTTTCGTTTTTGTATTTTTATATTTTCTATATGTCAATCCACTGATGCAAACTTCGTTTCGGTTATGTTTTATTGGACGAAATGTTTGAACGAATATCACCCGACGGCATCGCTCCGTTCGACGAAGTTCGCTCAGCAGCATGTTCTCGGACGTTTTTCTTGAATATTTCAACAAAAAGCGAACCGCTTGGTACTACAGGAGTTATAAAAATGAGGAGAAGAGAGCAATGTCTTAATTTTTGAAGCTGTCACTTGAATTATTGGCCACTCATTTGACGATCGGCAATACCTCCTTGCGCCGATAAAAGTGGCATGGAGCGCCCAGTTCGAATATTACAGAGAGTCAAAAAAATAAAAACTTGTAAACTGTTACATATCGCACACCATCCTCAAAAGAGTCACAACTCAAAATTTGTAATTTTTGAAATAATGCGCTAAAAACGCTCACAGACCTTTTATTTACCTTTCAGCAAAAGCTGCAACAAAATTTTATTTTAATTTGTTGAAAAAATCTAATGTAATTTAATGTAAACTTTATGGCAAACGGGTAATTTTGAGTTTTGTCTTTTTTGAAGAGGGTGTGCGTTATGTATGAAACTATTTGCTAGAAAAAGATTTCATAGAAATAATTAATAAGAAAGCTAAAAATTGCGAAAAAATCCCAAAAAAATGCGCTTAAATCTAAAAACAATGACCTTAAAATAAAAAACTGGCTAAAAATTACGAAATTTTTTTAAGAATAACTTTTAATTTTTTACGAATGAAACTTCTATAAAACTAGGAAACGCCTCCGAAACTTTAGAAAAAAATTGGAATCGCAACGAGATCCGAGCCCAGGCCATTAAACACCAGCAACTATTCCATATATGGTACATATCTCAGGTCAAGTTGAGAGGATCCAATCGGTCTGGAATATTGATATGTTGTTTTCCTCCAAAACAGCTTTCGTTTAGCATGGAGTCGGACAACCCGAATCCGGTATATTCTCCAAAATGCATTTCCATCGCTTGCCCTCATAAAGAGTACCTTTATACCTTGAATAAAGACATGACACTTGGAAAACCTTCTATAGAATTGAATAAGCCCTCATTGATCCTGTGACCGGTATTAAAGCAAACTTGTTTTGTGTTTTTTTTTTAGCCACCAGACTACGGAGGCATAGAGTTGAGAACAATGTCAGACGAAAATTCTTCTGCAGACCAGCATGGCTCAGGGCACTAAAACTAGAAAGGCACTATAGCTTAGCCTCTTAGAAAGGGTAATTCTAGGACATCTGACATCCTATGAGTAACCACACTCTAACTTCCAAGAGTTACACATCTACTAAAAACCCAAAATTTTGAAAGGAAAAATGTAAGAAAAAAATACCTGGCCACGGCGGCCACCAAAAGAATAAAAAAATAGCGAAAAACCGACACATATTCTGGGATTTCTCTAAAGTCATTCGACTCACAAGGAAGTTACGGAAGTTGACTATTTTGCAATTCGTGACTATTTCAAGCATCGGCACATTTGTAAGCGTTTTGTCCCCTATCTATGTACATACAAATGCACTTTGAAATTACGTTAAAAATCTCTCATCACGGAACCAAAGAGTGTTTAATAGAGCTGATTTCAAATTACATATTTGCATACATAAATCAATCTCACGCTTAATCGTTGTGTCTAAAATAAACGTCGACACAAAGCATTTAACCCATTTACCACAGTTCCCGACAAAACTCAGCACGCACGCATTTCTCATGGATCTCAAATTAAAAGTTTGCACTACACGTCACGCATTTTCCCATACTACTTGCTTATTCCCTCGGCTTGTTTATGGTAAAAAAAATGTTTTAAATTACCAAAATAAAATAGAAATCAAATGATGATGATGTTTGTTGTTGACAGTGCGGCAACTAAGAATAAGCAATAACAGTAAACTGCAAAATACAACAATGGCAAAAACAAAAAATAATCAATTAAAAAATATTACCCCACATTGCCATACTGAGTTGAGCGCGGCAAGCAATTAACGTTGGCAAGCAATTAGGTCAGTTGCCAATAGATTAGCATCCGCGTAATGAAGTGCGCGAACTTAAATCTATGTATGTACTATACACTGCAACGGCAACGTACACACACACTTATATGTTATCATGTACATGTGTACATACATATGTAAGCGGTTCATTTTGCAGATCCGACAAATAGTAGACACAATAGCTGAGAGTGCAGCGCAACAAACTACTTGGAAATTAAAAAAAAAAAGAAAATAAGTATCGACTACATATATATGTACAAACATACATAGGAGGTACAAATACAAATACATCCCTGCAGGGAGAGCTACTAGCTGTAAACTAGAATTCTACCAGTTAGCTTTTCAGCTCAACCAAGACGAGCCTTCCATCCTTTTTCCATGCTAGCTACTAGTATTTTTAACGTGGCGAAATCCTACGAAATGTCAATAGTCCGGCTATGTAGCAGCACCTACCAGTAGAAATACTACTAGCATCATACCAGTTATGGTTATAGTCTGCCGATAAATCCCCCGAGAATGGAATAAGTATGTCATTTTGTTCGCGGCGCTCCGACAGTCGCAATAGCCGAAGGAGCAAAGCACTAGCGTGTCTTCCAGAGATCCGAGACTTGAATCCTCGGTAGCGGAGTTTTTTCATGTATTCTTTTTAATTTAGATTTTTTACTGTAGTTTTTAAATTTATTTTTTTTTAAAGAAAATTTATTTTGAACTCCATTTAATTTTTATGGTTTAAGTAATTATTTAGGGGTTTTCTCTTATGAAATAAGATTTACAAATTTGTAATCTATGTATAAGTACATACATATATTTAAATTGAAGTAATTCAAATTAAATTACATTGATTTAATTTGAAAAGTCTTAACAACCTCCAATCGTACTGGAACCTGCGATCTCAGAACCGGAAGCAGTAGTCTTCATGCGACTCCACAGCCAAACTTTGTAAAAAATGGAATTATAAGCGTTTTAGTCTTGGCTTTGACAGTTCAGAGGCACATGTCGCTGATCGCATTAGTTGTTCGAAATCATCGAACTGGTAGGTCATCGCTTTACCTCACACTAGTTAATGAACTGGTATTTTTATTGACTGGTTTGGCTTTTCACTACAGGGTATGAAGCTACATACATATGTATGTATGTGTAATAGGCGAGAGCCCCATTGACAGTGAAATTGCGGGAAAAGGGCGAACGTATGTGAGTAATTAAATTAGCAAAGTAGAAAACTAGCAAATGTGTGTGAACTAAAAGGCAATGGAAATAATGGAAATGAACATGAAGGGTAATATTGAGATCATCGGCACACTCATGCATAGTGTACACTAACATACATATATATGTATGTAAATAGTATATAAGTTTGTACAACGCCCCACCATGTAAGGCCACCAACCGAGCTGTGAGTGGTCAAGTGGGGTAATATGTCATTCAAAAGGTGATCTAAGAATTTTGCATCACCTCCTAAGTATGTATATATGTATATATGTAATAAAAAGCGAACACAATTGGACATTATGAAAATTGTTTATCCATAAAAGTTTGCGCGCTAAAGGCGGTGCGCATGCGTAAATCCGACAAGTTTAGCAGTAAAATGTATGTATACCTACACATGTTTTACCATTCAGAAAAGCTGAATACGCATTTGGTCAATATCAACTCAATTAGCCGGGTTGTCGCCGCCATGTGTGGATGTGTTTCTTTGAAAGCACAAACATAATTAAATGTTAGTGCACATGTATGCACATTAGAGTGTCTCAGAAGATAAGAAGTGGATATTTTTTTGCGAAATTCAATACGCATAACCTCGAAATGTTTTCCTTTCGACCTAAATAACGTACATATATGGGCGTTTGGAAGATCTACCGCAAAAAAAAAAAAATAAAAGTCATATATCTAACTTACTTCTGCGCCAATTTGGCTGCTTTTTATAATATATACTGATTATATGAGCAGAAAGGGTTTCATTTATTAAATTAAAATAAAAAATATGTTCGACACAATAGTAGATACAGCAGTTCATGTTTTACTTGCGTCAAAATTCGTTTAAAACAATCATAACAAACAATTATTCAATGGAAATTTCACCTAGCGCTTTGTCAGATTTTTACATTATGAAAACTTGGAAAATTAACCTTAAATATATCAAATTTTATTACAATAAATTTTATAGAGAAAGTCTTGCCCGAATCGCAGAGTTTTGAAATTTTGTAACCCAAGTAGAAACCCGATTCTGTTTTATAACGTCACGCATATGTTTGCTTATATCTTTAAATATCTACTATCAATTGTTGAATTTTTTTATACTAAATAGAAGGGTACTTACATTACAATGCAAATATTGACAAACCTTTTTTAATTTTTGACTTTTTCATTATAGTTTTTAACATTTTGTCACGTTAGGATGGAAAGGCCCATATATAACGTGTTATTTCTTTAAAATGACGATAACCTGTGCCGATTTGAAACTGAAGTTTTAGCTCAGAACTTGTAGTGAGATAACCACACGGCGTTCAAAATTTAGTTTCACATAAGAAATAGGCATGTTTGTCGCAAACACACTGAAGCTGAAGCGTGAATGTAAGAAAACATCCATCTTACAGCCGCTCTTTAGTTTAAAAAAAATGCAGCTAAGCTTAAGGTGTTTTATTTGTAGACCTATCAATCTATGCGCTTATCTGACTTTTATTACGCTAGTGAAACGAATAATTTTGGTGTATGCTCTTCTTTAACCGAACGGTTATTTGGAAAAAGCTCACACTCGCATGCTGAATTTCTCGACCTAACCATCTCTCGCTAGATTATGAAATTAAATTAGCCAATGTTAGATTCTTTCCTCTAAGAATGCCTGCCTCTTTCTTAGAGAGAATCATAAAGTATTCCTTAGACGGAATAGCATTGAAGAAAAAAACCTCTTCGGTCACTCAACTGATGTTCTTTGTATCCATTAGGAGTTGTTCTAACAGACCTCAAAATCTCCTACCGCAATTCCAAAGCCTTAACTCTGCGGTGATCGGAGAGAACATTTTCCATGTGCTCACACATATATACGATTACTGTAAAAAGCTTAAAATCGCTTGAGCGCTTACAGCGCCAAACAGCCATGCGGATTCGCTGTCGAATTCTATTAGACCCTTTATCGGTGAGAGCTTTAGCAAACTCCGTGTTCTTCGTTCATCGAGCAGTGGCCAGAGTGAGCGCGATTCTGTGCAGAAGGAATGCTGTACGATTTTGACAGATTCTCCGAATCATATCTCAGATCCCTTTCTCTCGCACCCGTCAGCTTCCTCATTTACCGGGATTATAACTACGTTCCGTTACCCAGTAAATCTAGGTGGGGCATCGAGTGAATTGCTACCGTTGTATATACATATGTATGTATGCAGATGTTCTTGTCATTGCCACCTTTGAAGATCGCTTTAATGCAATGAATTATGGTTGTCTAGATTGCATATAATAGTAAGGAGCATAAGTACCTGAATATTATTTGAAATACGCCAAAAGCATCGAAAAAACGTTGACTGTTTCTTTTGAATCCTCTGATTTCATTTCATCCTGACTATTGTATAGTGAGTGTTCAAAATCGCTCGGAAAAAATGTGACTTTTTTGTGATACGGTCTAATATGCAAACACCTGGAAGATTGCCTCGGAACTAGATCACGATTAGGTTTTCAGTTTTCTTTTTATGTATGTACATACATATATTATTTATATTTTGTGTATTTGGTATTCCAAGTATTTGTTCATACCTTCTATCCTCCACTGGCATTTTGCAAACAAATTGCATTCCATCTGACCATAGACTTCATGAAGTTTCGCAAAGTTTGCCAAACTTAGCGACATGCCAAAACTAGCTCAAAATATCTGTTCAAAATTCTAACTTGGTATTTCAATTCATTATTTATCACATTTATGTGTACATACCTACATGCATACATATATATGTAGATGTGCTTGAGCGTTCACCGGTAAGCAGGTTGCTATTTAGTGTTTACTTCCATCAATGTGTTTTTGCTGGAATGATAATTCTATGGTTTGTTTGTTGTTATTCTGCATACCTTATTAGCATTGCGGCAAAAAAGCAAGCAGCCGGCAGTTAACTACCGCAAAATAGCGAAATTTATTCTATTGGCCGTCATGTGGCCAATACCAACCGGTTTCTTAGCTCTAAACACCAAACTTGTGTAATAACAAAAACAAAAGTTTTAATTTGTTTTTAATTCTAAAATTCTAAACAAGAATTCAAAGGTGAGAGTGGTGTTGAATTTTTGAAATGAGGTGCTAAGCTTTTGAGCCAATTGATTATTAAGTAATTTATGCAAAGAATGAAAAGATTTGCCGGCAGGTATTTGTGATTTGACGTCATTATTAAATATGAGTTATTATCATGTAGAAGATAACTATTGAATAATAAATAAAAGTAAATTTTAAGCAAAAGACACAACCGATTTCAATTCTCATATAAAAATTTAGGAGTACAGTTAAATTCTTCATGATCCAGTGATCGGAACTAAACCAAATAAGTATGGAACCACCCTTTCGATAAAAACAGAATTATCGGAATCGGTTCACGTTTTACAAAGTTATACGGTAAAAAAAAATATTCCGACAAATTAGTAACCTCCTCTTTTTTTAAGTCGGTTAAAAATTGTTTTCATCAGCTGTTGGATCGATTATGTAAATGGCTATTGGTTGGCGTATTGCATAATATTTACATAAGTAATCAGTCGTTTGCTATTGTAAATTTTAATTTGTATGCTTCTAAGGCTTTGATTGACTTAAGATGAATTGATGTGGTTAATTTATTTTTAATTGCTTAATCAAGCGAAATAAATTTTTAGATGTGTTTGAATTAAACTATATTTAAAACTTTTTAAACCAAGAAATGTTTATATTTGAGATATCAAAAAAAGAGAATTTTCTTTTTTAGGTGATGAAAACACGGAATTTTATTCGACTAAGTTGTTGCTGGGAAAAAATAATGACGGACGTTTTTGCATACCAAACTATGGAGAAGGACAAAAATACACAGCTTGGAAATTCCGAAATCTTCCTTAACGAGATTTGGTTAGACTTAAGCCATAAACAAAACTTAGTTGGTATCCTCACTCCTAGTTAACTGATTTCAAAGAAGAGGAGGTATACAATTCGTCGGAGTAATATTTTTTATGTTCCCCGGTAACTTTGGTCTACATACATGAACCGATTTCAACGATTCTTTTTTTATTAGAGAGTTGTAGTCCCAAAGTGCTTCCATATGAATTTGCTCTAGGTATGATGATTTCGTCATTGGCAAAATGGAATGTGGTCATTATAACATTACGCCTGCATAGTTGAAGTCGGTTGAATTTTTTTTAATTACTTGTTTTCAGTACTTGGTTGATACTAAGGTAAATTTACGCTTTTCGCCGTCTTCAAAAAATATGGGCGAGGTACATATTTATTATAAGATAAATACATATGCCCAAAAACAACTGCCCAGAAATTTTTTATAAGGGTTGGATAGAACGAGCTTTCGGTGCAGTGTCTAACAAATTTTTAGCGTTGGTCTGGAATACAACTTTATTTCCGGCTGAGATTGTTTTTGGGTCATACATACATGGACAATTAGCACTGAAATCGTTTTGGAAACGTTTCTTATGGTACTTTACATAAAAAGAAGCGTCAGAGTCAGGTGTTGTAAAGATGCGGATTTTTTGACACAATTAAAAAAAATTCTTCGCAAATATAATTTCAAGTGAAAGTCTCCTACCACTAAGGTGGCCCAATGTGTTTCAGGCAAAGCTATCAGCAATCTCGACCTGCACCAAAATAAACCGTGAAATGGCTTGAAAAGCATATTCAAAGCGAGATCTTCAGACATTTATGAAGCTATATGGGCTTTTTCCAATAGGATGTTCACCTACCAGCTTGCCAATAAGTGTTTTGACACTTTTTGAATCTCGGCCGCAAGAAACGCGGTAATGCTGCGTTGGGTTCCCACCTGGCTGTTTGATTGACAGGCAACGAGTCGGCGTAAGAAAGACCTCCAACAGCCTTAGTGGGATTGAAATAATTTTGCGGTCTGTAAATGAAGACTTTTTAATTACTAAGCGGGTAAAGACTGAAGGCAGTAAGTCACATGAAGGCGGTAAAAGACTTTAGGCAGGCCAGAAATTAAGCTGTACATAAAATGATTAATGTTTTTGTAGCTAATAATTGGCTCAAAAACTGCACAATGGAATTCAATTAATTTTCACACTTCATTTCTCGAACAAGAATTCTCAAAAGAGGATACATTCCAATCCATTAGATGTCGCTATGATCGAGATTTTTGTAGAAGTCGTATTGGCCGTCCAAGTTAGCTAATATCCGGGAAAAAGTACTAGCCACGTAAGCAGAAAGAAAAATAAATATTTGGCGCCTACAATTTTTGCTAAGTATTTGACCGAGTTTCTCCTCCAAACTTATTTAGATGTTGCTTAGACCAGGGACCGAACTCAGGTCTTGCGTAATAGTAGTATGCACCTCTAACCACCCAAGCACAGCGGCCCGTAAGAAAAAATCGGTCAACCGATTGGACTATAAATTATGGTCCACTCTGGAGGCCATGACTTAAACTACGCGACATCCAAGTTTTTAGTCTTTGAAGCGGGCTATAGAGCGAGAAGTGGAAAATTTTCTAATGTATGTGATGCGTACTGCAATCGATGAGTGGACTAACTGACTTCACCGCTGATCGAAGACAAATACAATCTTTACTCATTGGGTTATACATTTTTATCTAATGGCTACGTACCAGGTACATACATATGTACATATGTACATGTTTCTCAAAAGTGTTGTACCTCGAAATTTTTAATTTTTCGCATTATGCTCTAAAAATGCTCACAAATCATATACTTATTTATTTTTCAGCAAAATTTTAAGCAATTTCTTTTACTATTTGGCGCAAAAATCCTTCTTCCCCATATGATTAAAATAAGATTCGAAATAATTTGTTTTTGCTTTTCCAACAAACGAGGAATTTTTAAGTTAATAAACTTTTGAAAAACGTGTTGATATGTATGTTTGAGTATATATGCATGCCGGTAAGTTTAATAATATAAAACCGAATAAGAGAACATTAAATAACAGGTGGTAAATGCCAGCTGGATAAAAAATGACTTCCAGGCACTTCAAGCGGAAATGCGAAGAAGTTAAATTAAATTTTGAACTTTACACTGAAGAGTAAGTTTTACTACATTGTTCATTCTACGTTTGAATGTTTTTAATGCTTCCCAAGCATTAAGTAACTGCCGTCCCTCAATTGGCGCGTCAAGCGCCAAAGAACTGTCGAAATGGTCATGGCCATACATCCGCCAATAGCGCGGCGTTAACACCGAGGAAATGAAATTTTTATTTTTGACAGCGCGTTACGTATTGAAGTTGAATGCAGACGACAGAAAGGGAGAAATAAAACAAAAAAGTGAAAGAGGAAACGAGAAGAAATACGAAAATGTCAAATATTACGCCGTATTTATTTGGATATAGCGCGCGCTGGCACTCGTTCGCGTTAAATAACACAACGATTAGCGCTCCCATTTAGGGACGGCAGTAAAGCATTGGTTGCTGAAAAAAGTAGAGCGAAAAAAAAACAACAGAAAAGAGAGGCGTGAGAGAAAGTATCAGGGAATGTGAAAAAATATGGAATGAGGTGAAAAATCAGTTAAGGTTGCCGCGGTTACATGCGATTAACGCAGTATACTGTTGCTAGCGGCAAAAACAACAAAATTAAGAGTAGTGATAGGAAACTCCAACAAAAAAGTACAGCACTGAAAACTTTGCGGTTTTTATATACAAATTCTATGCTCCCTACTCATTACCTCGCCACCGACCCAACTACAAGTAGTATGCATGGCTACACGCCTTGCTCATGCCACAACTCGAAAAATTCATTCACTGGAAAAATTGTGTATGCAAATGTAATGTTTGTCTGGCTGTTTACGCCGCTTTGAGGTGACCATCTGAAATGAGCACATTGTTGATGCCACAAGCACACACACACAAACTCAGTGTGACGCGTACGCGTACTACGTACAAATTGTGGTTAATGTAATGAGCAACACGTAATTTAAATGAACGGCAAAAAAAGAACTAGAGAGTATGCAATAAAAATAGTGGTTCAAATGTGGCAGCAATGGCATAGCTGTACTGCTAAATGTGTATAAGTACTTAAGTGGTGGTGGCAATGTCAGTGGCACAAGAATGGTTGCAACATGTGAATCGATACACACGCATAAACTTGCGTATGAGCATATGTATGTAGAGATATATATGTACATATATCATTTATATTTTGGTATTTATTATCACCCCACTCTTAAATGGCTACGACGCATATATAGATGCGTAGATTTTAGCTGCGAACTTCTTAAGTAGAATTGCTGCTGGTTTTTATTACTGTTTGTGAGGCCTCTATTCTGATTGTCGTTAAAACGTGGCACACAATCCACATACGAAAGAAAACTGTTTACCATGATTAGTGTATGGATATTCTGCTAACCAGGCATGGGACCTGGGTCCCACCGAGATGTGCGTACTGCACATCTAACTGCTCCGCTAAGGTGTCGACTTCAAGTATGTAAATATGCCCAATGCCTATTAAAAACACTGAAGGGTCAATTCAAAACCTGATGCCTAAAAATCAGGTTTAAATAAAGGCTTCCCCTAATGCTGGGCCATAGCAACGGGGAATAGCCTTAAGAAGAAGAAAATAAGTTGTAAGACATCTTTCGGCTAAACTTTAAAACTAATCTCGATAGAAAGAAAATAAGAAAAAAAAAATAGATTTCTTTTGAGAACATACGGCACTGTCATCGTCGCAGTAAGAAAAAGAAACGTCAGCGCAGCTT
Organism: Rhagoletis cerasi; assembly: GCA_029783565.1. Taxonomy (NCBI): domain Eukaryota; kingdom Metazoa; phylum Arthropoda; class Insecta; order Diptera; family Tephritidae; genus Rhagoletis; species Rhagoletis cerasi. The sequence continues at coordinate 13,820 of JAPVRG010235855.1, forward strand.
TTGTTCAAGAGAGAAGGAGACAAAAAGGCTGGACCAGCGATGCCAGTGGACTAGAAAAGTTCCAATGGGTGCACATTATGAAGACTTTGTCTATTTGGAACCAGTTACATACATAAGTTTAGAGATTATGAGAAGGTATTGTGTACTTCGTGTATTCAAAAGGACATTAAAAAGCTTAATAAACTAATATGAATAGTCTACAGCAGAAAACAAACGAAACCATCCACCACTTCATTGAACATGATCTCGCGATGTGCCGGTGCCCAAATCAAGTAATACCGGTTCCTGGAAGCGATGAGTTTATTAGCTGGAATTGAGGTGTCCTCGTGTGCTTTTAAAGCGAGGAGCGCCGCCCTTCGAAGCCTTCTACATATATATCATAAACCTCCGAGTAATGATTGGTCTAGGAGCCATCAGTATAACAGATGCGACTCCAATGTTGTATATACAAATACTAAACAGTTTGCGTATAATATAAATTGTTTATTACATTTTTGTGTACAAAAAAAGAAGTCGGGGAAAGAATCTAATAGGGTTATAAATTGAGTTTTTTTTTTTCAATGTTATTGATTTACAAAATACGCAGAAAAGTTGATTTGACTTCTTTAAAGACATGGATATATAAGGAAGGGAAAAAACAATAAAACATAAAAACGAAAATTTTTATGCAGCTCATGGACAAAATAGGAATATGCTTGCCCAAAGCCTGGCAACACTGGTCATAACGTAATATGAAGAATACTTCTTAATATTCCAGTTATTATGGGCATGGGTTTCACAATTTGTTTAAAAGGAGTTTTCTCCAACAATAGAAAAACTATCATTATTGATTGTCTTTCACACGAAATCTAACACATTACCAATGCCTAAAGTAAGAATTATCTTAGCTTTGGAGGCTGCTTTTGTATGCATTGCACATTAAACGCTATCCCATCCTATGAAATTCCCCCTGATTTGATTTGCTCATTTTGTTAAAAACTTGGAACAGTTATGGTATTCAGTTTGTTAAATGGTCAAACGATGCGCAAGATCGCCTCAGCAACACAGATTACAACTAACCTAAGATCTACATCTACATACATATGTACATATGTATAAGAAGATATTATTGCTGAAATAACAGCAATTGTATTCATAAATATTTATGAATTTTTAATGCGTACAATATGTGAAAATTCGCTGCAACTGTTGCCGACAGCCAGCCGGAAGCAGAAGAGGGAGATGTTAAAGATGAGGGCCAGCAGCTGATAGGCAGGAAATAAGCCGCTGAATATGTACCAGATGCACATA
>JAPVRG010235890.1:0-12608 GCA_029783565.1 Rhagoletis cerasi
TGTTTTTGTTGTTGCCGTTAAAATGCAAACACTTGGAAATTGAAATTTGGTTTCACAAATTTGATTGTATTAATAAATAAGTGTATAAGGATTGATAATATATCAACTGGTCACTCACTTTTCCTTAAAACCACAAAGTAAATGCAAGCCCATGGTACAATAATTATAGGTATTGCCTTCCCAGAGAGCGCATATTCCGATCTGCCTTATTTGAAAAACATCATTGTTGCCCACACTAAAAGGTTTACTGCTAGGGAAAAGAGATATTTCCATACCCTATATACCATATATATACGCGTATTTTCTTAAACTAACCTTCTTGCAGAGAACTTATTTTATTTGCAAAAGCCGAAAAAACATTTCCTTAGTAAATAAATTCAAAAATTTGTATGGCTCACTTCATTTCAAAAGATTTTTCTTTTGTTTAGAAAAATTATAAAAATTTAATTGAGCGACAACAAAAAGCAAAGCCAAATAAAAGTAAAAGAATCAACATTGAACTGCGTCAAAATGAAAATAAGGGAGCACGAATTTCGATGTGAAGCATAACTCTCTGGGAAGACAATACCTATAATACTTGTACCATGGATGCAAGTCATGGTACAATAATTACAGACATGATACAAAAATAGAAGGTAGTTCCATTTGCTGACATTCGTTGTTGTTGCTCACCATTTGACTTTTAATAAGCTTATGACATCTTATAAAAATCATGCTACCGGATTCACTAGAAGCAATATTTGTTTCAGTGCAAAGGTTCGGAAGTAGTTTCTTTTTTCAAATTGTTCCAGAATCTCGGGTGAGATTATAAGACCGTTGACTAATTTGGAGTAGAAGAACAGATCGGCACCATGTATTCTTCTCAGCAAAAGAAAATAACAACCTTAATGCGCACATATTAATAACTAATAAAGAAGCCTATGCTGGTATTCAGTAAGTCAGTCTCATCTCAAGTCACTAAATTTGAGACTAAATTAGTGACTTTTTGTGTCGAGACAATTTGGGTATTCAGTATGAGAAAGTCACAAAAAAGTTCACCCAAAATGTGTGGTGAAAACAAACAGGGGCAGTCAGCTGTTAGCATTTTTGTACAGTAAAGCCCTAGCGTGCTATTCGAGAGATCCGCGCTCGAGTCCTCGAACAGAGGAAGTGTTTTATTTCTTTTTTTAATTTAATTTTCTTATAAAATTTTTAATTTTATTGTTTAAAAAAACATTTTTTTTGCTTACTATATACCGGCATTAATCTTTCAGTTAATTTTATGTAGCGTACCTAATGTATTTTGCTTTATTAAAAATAATGTACTATGGGATCAGTACCACTTTTTGGATTCTCAGAGTTTTTGGATAAAGATGAATCGCTGCATATAAACATAGGTATATGCCTGAAACTATGAATTTACGGCCATAAGCAGCATCCACATAAGATGCAAATTATTGCATTTCTTATTAATTTTTTTTGATAAAACAGTTCGGCAAAAATAAAACATATGTGCTACAAAATATGTTTCATTTTTACTGATTTTTATTTAAAAGACAGCTCGGTATAAATAAAAATATTTTGTAGCACACAAATATTATTGAATTTGTTATAAACGCACAACACAAAATCCTCTGATGTATGTTTTTACTATTATCAATGTGGCAAGGCAACTGAAAATTTTTACAATTTATGAAACTTCAAAAAACTTATTTTTTGTCAAAAAGTTGTTTATTGGAACTACCTTCTTTTTCTTTTTTCTTTTTTTTTTTTTTGAGAGTAAGCGAAAAATTCACTCTCAAAAGTGGTAAAATGCCCAGAAGTACGGGAACGCAAATAACCACATTTCATGCCCAGAATTTAAGAGCAGCTGTTTTTACATTGTTTTTGTTGTTGCCGTTAAAATGCAAACACTTGGAAATTGAAATTTGGTTTCACAAATTTGTTTGTATTAATAAATAAGTGTATAGGGATTGATAATATATCAACTGGTCGCTCACTTTTCCTTAAAACCACAAAGTAAATGCAAGCAGCATGTAAACACAAAACAGCTGATATGCACTCTGACACTTAATCCATTTTTACCCGGAGAAAAAGTCCGGGCTGTTTTGGGCAGGAAGAAGAAGACACTTACGATCCAATACGTTCCAATTTTCGCTCTCTATTGCCCAGTTTTTGAGTACGGGAATGATTTCTGGGCTGTTTTGGGCATCCGCGGGATCCCGCGTGGAGTACGGGAAAGAACCTATTGTGTCCATGAATAAGTTCTTGCAATTATCCAATCATCTGAGGTTTCATAGTACGGTTAATCGCACAACGCTGTTCAATTTCGATATCAGAGTTGCCAACGAAATAAATTTGAAGAACATTTTCCTCTTCATTCACTGCTGGCAACAATGATCCGATTCGATAGTGAATCTATTCTTGAATCTGTATAGTATTGTTGGTTGCAAGTTAAAAATGGGTGAGTATTGTTGGCCCACACAAATATAAAACTTATTTGAGATGAAATCCTTTAATGGTCTAATCAATGTATTTGTGGGCATTGATAAAGAATTGTCTTCATTCTGGTTAGCTGCCATAAAGCAGGGAGCGCCATGGTTCTGGTGGTTTGGATTTGTACATTGTACAACTCAATTCTGGTGTCTCCGAATGAATCTTTAACGCATTATGGTATTGACAAATCACATTCATTGGGCTAGAGGTTTAAATTTTTTTTCAAAATTATTACTCGTGAAAAAGAGTGCATTTATATATTTAATTCACTAAAGTTTTAGACAGGTACCAACCCTATTTAGAGTTTGTAGTTTTTGCCTAAAGCGGCGAAGCTGGCCTTCAAAATGGCGTTTCACTCATTAAGTTTGATGGAGTATTATAGAAGGTATGGAGCTGGATTGACCCGATGCAATGCTTTTAGCTTTTTAAGAACACATTTTTTTAAGAAATTATTATTATATTTTTCGCACGTACATACGTGGGCTTCCTCTCTTCAAAATAAGGTCGCAATCAATGAATTTGATAAAATGTTAAGGGAGATCTCGTTTTGTAACAGAAAAATACCTTTGAGGAATAAGTATATAGATTAACTTTTGATGGTCGTTTTTAAGGACAAGGTAATTTTTTGTTCAGCGAGACTATTTTCCTGAATCCGCCATCACTTGAGCTATAAAATACCATTACATTCGTTAGATAGTAGATACTAGATTTTGCCAAGAAAACGTTAATTTTCCACACTGTGTGGCGTGAAGACGTTGTCTCTGGGCTTACCATTCAAGAACTTTTAGAAGTGGTCTCTCTATGTGTCAAACATTTCCTTAACTTCTGTTACCAGATTTCCATCCTTGTCTTTGGAGATATCTGCTCTGGCCTTTCTTCGTTTCGTGACTTTATTCATCTCTTTTGTTAACTTAAACAGCGTCTTTCTTTCATCCTGCGACATGTTATCATCCCTCAGCGCATTCGAGTCCGGCCGTTGAGGAGTTGCTGGTTTAATCAGAATCTGGTTATTTGTTTTTTTAATCCGGGGACACTCAAGTAGCTTTATGGCATCTTGTACTACCACATACCAAGCTCCGTACCGCAACGAAGGTGATCGGGTGTCGGAGGCATTGTCATGAGAGCGAAATTTTCGTACTATTGAGCCAATGACATAAATACAGTATTGAAACATTGTACGATAAAACTGTTTGCTGACGATACCATTTTAGCGATCAATGATAGAAATCTACCTAGGGCGATGTCAAAGATGCAAGATGATCTTGATTGCTTATACAAATGGTTGTGTGCTTATAAATTAAAGTTAAATGTGGAAAAGACAAAATTTATGATTCTATCCACAGCAGTTAATGTTAGCCCCGTAAGCTGCAGCCTACAAATTAAAGATGAAAGAATTCAGGAAGTAAAAACTATTAAGTATCTAGGTATACACATAGATAATAAGTTAAAATTTGAGGAGCACATTTAATACACAGTTAATAAAATTGCGAAAAAAATTGGATCTGGATCTCGCCCATTCAGATCGCCTGCCTGCAAAGAAATCTATATATAGGGCGGCTTGGAAACGAGTTCTTTCCAATCGAACATATCAGTGCGACTCTGGATCTCGTCCATTCAGATCGCCTTCCCGTAAAGGAATGTATGGGCGGCTTGGAAACTAGTCCTTTCCAACTGACAAAGTTAATGCGGCTCTGGAACTTGTCCTTTCAGACCGCCTACCCATGCATTTACAGTGTTGTAACTGATAAGAAAATTTGGAAAAGAAAAAAAAGAAATATTAAAAAGGAAAACGAACAACACACCTTACAGTACAAACATATGTAAAAGTATTAATTTTGTAATATATGTAAATTACACATGTATATATCTGTATATTGTATATTTATAGGTCAAAAGACCATAACAAATAAATAAATAAAATAAATAAATACGCCTTCAAGGCCCAGCCTAGTGATCATGTTACCTAGAACAATTTTAATATTGCAGCGGGGATAGCGCTCCGGTGATACTTCCAAGCCCTCGTGGAATTACTGATTGGTCTTACAGTCAAGATCCTTTATGTTGATGGTATAGTTCCCCTTCAAGGCTTTTTGGATTTTTTGATCCGAAATTATTTTTACACGGCAGGTTCCAAGTCCACTTAGCGATCAGTCCAATATAATCGTTAAGTATCATGATTTTTATTTTTCAATAAAAAAATAATCGTTATTTTATGATTTTTATTTTTTCGCTCAAAACATAATTGTTATTTTTGATTTTTTTTTCGATTAAAAAATAATCGTTCTTTTTGATTTTTATTTTGGTCGAAAAAATACAAATCATAAAATAACGGTTAAATTTGATCGAAAAAATTGAAATCAAATTTTAACGGTTAAATTATGATTTTTATTATAAAGATCATAACCGTTACGGTCCCTGAATAATATTGAATGTTAACATCGATTGCATATTTGCTGAAAAAAAAAACACATACTAATGTACAGGAGACGAAGCTTACGTTCACTCACTCGAATAAGACGAAAGGGAACAGTAGTAAGGTAGCTGAAGTAAAAAACAGACGCCGGTGCCGACGAGAAATCGGCTGGCTGGTGACCCTAGAACCTTTCTTAGCAATGCCAGCCGAAAGAAATCCCTCTGAGTAATTCGTCCATATGTAAAGCGCTTGGAAAATTTTCTTATGTTTTGATTCTATCAGGACAGTCGCTGGCACTGAAAACCGTTAGTAAAATGCAGATTTACATAAAAGTTTTTAATATGATTTCCAGTCTGAGTATATGAAAAATTTTCTCTTGCAGATATTATTGTATTTGCCGCAAGATGCAATTATGTATGTATTTATTTTTACACAATTTATTATTAAACAAATTTTTAAATGCCTTCATCTACCGCTTGGTCGAATAGTCACTTACATACATACATACATACTTACGCTTCGCTTGACGTGCAAGCGAGCGGATTTCCTTACTCTTTGTGCGCTGACACCACTTGGTCGCGCTTTGCAGTTTATTTATTTCAAAAGTATTAATGTACATATGTATATGTATACCTTCGTTTTCAATGCCTCCAATGGCACGTGTCGCGGCAGCTACTGGAATTAAATTGCCGCACGCTTGTCGATTGAAATTTGTGTGCGAGCTTCGGTTTATTTTAACTAAATTTAAATTTAAAATTTTCCTTAAATTTTTTAAGCTTTATGTTGATTCACTGCTCCATTGCGCATATTAATGACTTTGAAAATTTTGCTGTTATTTTATTTTTAAGCGATGCTTTCGGTAAAAGCTGGCGTTGAACTTGAAATACGTGTAACTAAATTAGTAAGCGCTAAGCCGACAGTATTCACGTAGTGGGTGTAGGCAGCTGTGTGGCGACTGCAAACTTCGAAAGGCTAGTTATTGAAAATCTAAATGTACAATAATTACTACGAGCATTTACGCCGCGCTGGCGCGCCCAAATTTTGATCGGCCAGCGTGACGTAAAAGCATATGCGCTAATGAAATAAAAAAACAGCAGGAAAAAAGTAGCAAAGCGGTTGCAGGCGAGGAGCACAGCAATCAATGACCGCAATTACATGTGCCACTGCTGCTCGTGTGCTTGGCACGCGCATGCGCATGCGCTAAATCGCACATTTTCCGGGTAACCACAGGCAGCGGACGGATAATCGTGGCTGGTAGCCATGGCGTATGAGGAATGCATTCACATTTTGTTGCGTGCATCGGTTTTTCTGAGGTTCCACTCGATTCGGCCACAACTCTGCTGTTACAACAGCCGCTTCAATAATTTGTATGCTCAATTTGCTAATAAAAATGGTAAATCATAAATTGCGGAAATTAATACTTGATCGCTGCCCGCGTGAAAAACATGAAGAATAAAAAAAAACACAAATATTGTACAAACTTTACAACTCCAAGCATGCAACAAATGAAAGGATTGGAAGCAATGCCAGCTTGTTTTTTGTTTCTACATTAAGAAAAAGAAGTTTCATTAAAAATGCATAAAATGCATATATGGAAATTTAAAAAACCTCCTGACAGACAAGTTTGTTATGCAAAATCGGTAAAATTACGAAAAATCAATGAAAGCGACACCTTGCATTCACTTTTGCGCGCTTAAGCAGTTGGTACCACACACTCGCTTGCACCGCCAAAATACTTTTTTTGTTTGGTTCACACATCTCGTATGGGCGCTTAGTAGAAAGTTGCATAACGTCACTTTTTCGCACTTTTTTATTTAGTTCTTTTTATTTGAGTCAAAACATTTTTTCACTCGACAACATTTTTAAGGCGGAAAAGTGCCCACTTAAATTGAATTAAATTGTCACCAAGAGTAACGCAATGCCAAAAATACGCACGCTTACCCAGACAGCCGGCTATGCAGCAAGTAAAAGAAGGCATTGCAGCCGATTTTCAACGATTTATTTAATATTAAGCACCGACTAACGCACCACATAAATTCGTGCAATTGAGTGACAGACTGATTTGCGTAAATACATACATATGTATGTACATAGTTAAATATATATTTATTATATCTGCTTGTGAATGCGTTGCTACCAACCACCCATGCCTCAGCTTCACGCAGCATATTGGCAACAGCTCCGCTCTCTCGCTTGATGCTGCGCAAGGCAGCTTTATTGACAATGAAAAGTAATATTCATTTAATTTAATTACATGTGAATGCAACGACAGGTTGTCATTTAGAAATGCGGAGAACCCGACCTAGAAGAAAGGAAAAAAGGGGTGAATTGAGTTCATACTCTGACCAAAATTTGAAAGACGATTTCTATGAGTAGTTCCTAGACGAAGAGGTATGGCTAACGCTGGTATTCATAGCGTTTTTCGCAGTATTGTACTATTTTTCAGAACTTGTTCTTGCAGGGAAAAAGATGGAAATCTGATAGAATACCCTCGAGATGTGGATGCAAAACTTCTAGCCGATTTTAATAGCTACACAGTTGGCGGATGAAGATGACCCCAGAATAATGTATAGGGACGGAGCTCACGTCCCTTTACTCGACTAAGAAGAGACGCAAACCCCGAAATTGTTCGCACAATTCCGAAATAGTTCCGTAAAACCTGATAATCCCGAAGAAGTCCCGAAAAAGTCCCGAGAATTCCCAACCATTCCCGAAATCACGAAATAGTCCCGAGAATCCCGAAATAGTCCCAAGAATTCCGAAATAACCATGATAATACCCAAATTGTCCCGAGAATTCAGAAATGGTCCCTAAGTCCCGAAATAGTTCAGAAAAACCCAAAGTAGTCTTGAAAATTCAGAAGCTCTCCCGAATCCCGAAGTAGTCTCCAAAATCCTGAAAATCCCGATAACCGCGAAACCGTCCCGAAAATCCCGGAATCCTCCGAAATAGTTCCGAAAATTCCGAAGTAGGCCTGAAAATCCCTTAAGATCTCAAAACATAACATAAAGTATACCGAAAAATACGAAGAATCCCGAAAAATTTTAAGTCCAAAAATCTTGCTCTCTCAAGTACGTAAGTATGTACATATACACATATGTATGAAAATAATATTTTCTAAAAATATTACTTCCATATAAGTATTTCGGAATTTATGCAGTACACTGGACGTACGCAGCTGTGATGAGACCCATCCTCTTCTATGGGGTCACCGTATTGCTTGCTACGGTAGAACTACCCACTACACCTATTTGGAAATACTACTTAAGCCACAATATATCAAGCCAAGTTTGTAATAAAATACGAAAAAAGGGTCATACCTACCCTAGAGTTGCTTCTAAAGGGATCAAATGTACCATATACCCCCATTAAAAAAAAGCTTTTGTCATACTAAATTAGGTTAAGATATCTCTAAAATAGCTACCAGTTAAATTATTTATACTAAATATTAAATGTTCCACCGGTTGATCTCTAGGGCAAATTCCTGGCCGGCTGCAGTGCGGCCAGTTTAAAGACGATCCAGCCGTGGAGAGACCTAAGATTCGGACACGAGAAGGTCTTTGCAACTCTACCGGATTATTTACGACAACTAGATTATGCCACTCTAATCTGTTTAGAAAACAAAACTGTCCATAAGAATCCCAGAGAGGAACTCAGGATCGACGGCTATGTATACATATGGTCCCAAGCTTAACGAAAGAGTGGGTAGCGGGATTTGCTCTGTTGAACTCACACAAAACTTCAGTTTCCGCTTACCGGACCGTTGTAGCATTTTCCAAGCAGAGATAAGCGTCATAATGGAGGCCGCACGGTGGCTCATAACCTGCGTCTCTCCAGGACGACCTATCACTATTTATGCTGACAGCCAAGCTGCTATTAAATCTCTAAGGTCTAACGGAAAAACGTCCAAAGTAGCCATAGAGCAGATCCGAAGTCAATTCTGCTCAAGAAGCGGGCATACCTCTAACCTACTGCAAATATAGACTAAAGGCTGAGCTCATCACCGAGAAGGTAAATACTAGGCGGGCTTTGGAAACCACTTACCATACTGCCAGGCAAATTTGGACAAACAATTTTGTAAAGCGATTCATAGCTTTCACTCGGCTGGAACGCTCATCTCTTAGGTTAGTAGTCAGGGTAAAACCGGACACTGCCTGAGGGGCACGCACTGAAAAAGGTTGGGATATTAAGCGCACGCATCACCACTGTGCATTCATTACTTTTTACCAGGGAGGGAAAATAATCATTATTTTTTAAATTTGAACCAAAAAAATCAACAGGATGTAATCGTCGTAAAACAATTTTAACTATACTCACGTATTAGGGTTCGTAGGTCCTACTGTAATTTACAATGATTTTTATTTTTCGAGTTTAACCAATAAAGATTAAAAATAATAATTAATATTTGAGTTTTATTTTTTCGCTCAAAGATAATAATTATTATTGAGTTTTATTTTTTCACTTAAGAATAATGATCATTCAAAAAACTCAAAAACTAAACTGTCGTTATTTCCGACGTATCCTCCTCAGAGGTAGCCACACCCTAATAAAAGGAATAATTCGTCAAATTTTCAAGTCAAAATTTCAGTTGCTTGCGTCTGTATGGCATTTTAAATTTTATAAATTATCATTTATTTTAAGTAGAAAAATAAAACTCAATAATAATCATTATCTCTGAGCGAAGAAATAAAAATCAAAAAATGATCATTATATGTGATCGAAAAAGTAAAAATCAAATAATAATTATTTCCGTTGAGCGAAAAATAAAACTCAAATATTAATTATTATTTTTAAGCGATAAGGTTAAAAATCATAAAATAATGATTAAATGCTGATTTAAATTATTTTACTCATAATGATTACCGTACCTGCTTTTTACTCACTTTACTCTTTACACACGCCCGCTTGCTTCGTAACCATCGGCATATGTAAGTCTTTAACATTTACGATAATTTATGATGTCGCTGGCAGTTTACAAGCCATTTACCGCAGTTTGTTTAGTGACTTGATCGCCTTTAGAGGTGCAACTTATACATAAGTCGAATTTCATGCCATTTCATTTCATTTAATTTATTTTGCAGTGAAATTTTAAAATCTCAAAAATTGTATCGACCTGTTTACGCACTGATATCACTTTCGTTGGCGAGTTGGTCGCTTATGAGTTGATGTAGGAAAAAGTGTGCGCTTTAATTTGCAATGCGTCACGCATTTTTGCAATATTACGGCAAATGAAAATGAGAGATAGTAAGCCAGCCGTAAGCGACGATACTTGCGTGGCTCGAAACTTCAATCAGCTAAAACATGAAAATGTGTTTGCTAGTAGCACGTTGAAATTGCTTATTTTTCTGATCGGAATCGAAATCGAGTTAAGGTAGTTTGTATTGAGTTTTTACTTAAAAACTTATATGAAGGCTGCAAGACAAAATTGTGAATATTTTTGGGAATAATACCAATTGGCATACCCCTGGATACGGCTCTTGTTGGAGTAGTTAACAACTTTTATCCGGTCTCGATGCGGCCTAGGCCCAGGGAATATTCGTCCTATCCTTATGTGGCATAAAGCTTTACGGAAACCATTATTTGCGAGAATTGCAGACTGCACACATTTTTAGTGCCTCCACCAAAATTTAGATACTTACAAATCTTTGATGAAAAGTAGTGATGCCTCTACCTTATAGCCTGAAGCTGGAAACCTCCGACGATTTTATGTTTTGGTACTTTTAAAGATAACTTGCTTGAATTTTTCGCGCTCAGTTTAGCTTGCTTGCGTGCGGTTGGAAGGTTCTCTCGTCAAGAGTTCACTCAGTCTGCGTCCACTCTATTTATTTTGGTATCCAGGAGAAGGTTTCCAAAATAACCTATTCTTAGATGAACATAAATCAACTCGATTTCTTATTGGATCAAGAAAGCCTATCCGTTGATGCGGTGCATAAAATATCCAGGTCCTTAAATAAATGGTTCCCCAGAAATCTAAAGTCGATTCGTTGTAAATCCTTATAAAAGGCTCCGAACCTGGCAGCCAAGTTTCTAAAATAATGTCTCGTTATTATTCGCCTAAGAAGTAAGGATGGGTAAATCTGTAAATTTTGGTGTGCTGACTCAGTAACTCCAACTCACTTTATTGAGTCAGCACAGTGAGCTGGTATGTACATCGAAGAATTGGTATGTACATCGAAATTATTGATGATGTTAGTAATCGAAATCGATTTAGAAAATGTTATCTTTAGCTTCTGTTTGTAGCTGGCCGGCAAAATTTAGAAAGCTGATTTCAACTGGTGAGTTCATTTGCAAAATGATTCTACAATAACTATTTTTTAAAAGACATATTGATACATTTTTGATTGTCTTTTCGACACAGTTCTAAACAATGCAAGCCGCACCGAGCTATGCAAGTGTCAGCATATCAACTGAGTTACCATATCGATCAAGGCACACCGAAAACACTATAGTACCCTACAAAGACTATGCGCACTCAGGGTTGCTTCTGCGTATAAGACGACATCCGCGGAAGCGGCAGTGACTGTTGCTGGTATGAAGAATCCGCGCGTATTTCGATGCGAAACGAAAGCCACACAGAAACGGTAGCTGCCTTTATCAGAGAAGAAACAGCTGTATCTTATCGTAAATGGCAAGAGTGGTGGGACAACAGCAGTAAGGGAAGATGGACGTACACCCTTATTCCCAACATTGAAAAATGGGTAAATCGCAAGCATGGAGAGGTAAATTTCCACTTGACGCAGTTCCTGACAGACCACGGTGTTTATCGAAGCTACCTGCATCGATTTGGACACGACAACTCATCGCTTTGCACAGTCTGTAGTGTAGTAGAAGACTCGTGCCACGAATCCTTTGACTGTCCGCGCTTCGACGCCCTTAGAACGGAACTAGCGGACTTGACAAACACAATGCCAGTTCCGCAAAATACCGTGGAGATTATGCTCACCTCCGAGAGTGCTTGGAACAGCGTTTTTTTTTACGTGGTTGCAACGATAAACATGCTGCTATGTGAGGAAGACAATATGCGCCGCAGTGTTCTACAAACTGCATCCGTGGTATAGGTACGTACATGTATATATGTGACCTCGACATAGGGGAAGGTGGGTGAGGCTTAGCTGACTCTACAAGGGTGGTGTTCATATGTACAACATAAACACTAAGGGGGTCAAGTAGGTGCAAATATTTAACTTACTGCACCAAGACTAAACTAGACTGTAACAGACGTTGAGCCCAGTGCTCACATCGCCTCCCGACGCAATACTTAACGGTGGTACCGGGGGGATACGGTACAAGACGGTTGGAGGTTTAGTGCGATTAAAGTTCCACACTGACGGGGTTATGGCTTTCGATGCTTCCTCGTCTGAAAAAAAATAAAAACAAAAAACCATATCGACTCTGTAGCACATTGAGCTAAACTAAGTTACTGAGTTACACATTTTTTCAGAGGTGAGTCTGAGCATGCGGCACAGTTCTAAGATTCAGCACAGTAGCTCAGCACAGTGATGAGTTACCCAACTCTAGTAAGAAGCTTCATGCTAATTGTCGGTAGTATTAGCGAAAACCGTGTTTTTCGTTGATCGAGCTAGAAATATTTATATTGGTCGTCATACTTTGCATGCCCCCAGATGTGTTCACCTGAAGTAAGTAGATACTCGGGGTTCTTCTCCCAATTTGTTATAGTCGGAGTTTCAGAGGGGATTGATTTCATGCTTGCACTAGATTC
>JAPVRG010235893.1:0-12405 GCA_029783565.1 Rhagoletis cerasi
ATGTTCTGCCTTTTCCAAGTTGGATAAGGAAGCAAAGCGAATGGGTCTGGTGGTAAACGAGGACAAGACGAAGTATCTCCTGTCATCAAAGAATCAGTAGCGCATTCGCGCCTCGGCACCCACGTCACTGTTGACAGTTAAAATTTCGAAACAGTAGAGAAGTTCGTTTATTTGGGAACCAGCATTAACACCGATAATAATGCCAGCCTTGAAATGCAACGGAGAGTCACTCTTGCCAACAAGTGCTACTTTGGACTGAGTACCGAAGGCCTATTCTAACTTGGCTTTTCTGCGGCGCCATGCTAAGGACTTCAAAGATCCCTATACTAGAAAAACGATTTATAACTCTCTAGTTAGGTCAAAGTTGGAATATGCATCAATTGTTTGGAATCCGATTTATTCTACACATTCCCATAGAATCGAAAGAGTTCAACGAAGATTCGTTCGCTTCGCTCTCCAATCGCTTAATTTTGTAGAGCCTTTACCGTCATACGGTTCCAGGTGTATGCTCATAGATTTGAAGTCACTTGCTTTCAGACGCACTATTCAGTCCGTAATGTTTATCTACGACATTGTTTGTGGTCTTGTCAATTGTCCTGATCTTCTTGAGTAGATAAACTTTAATATTCCCAACAGAGCACTGCGCTTTCATCTTCCGTTTTATGTAAAAGTCCCCAAATCAAATTACCTTAATTTTGCTCCTATTACAAGAGCTCTTAATGAGTTAAACAGCATCTCTAGAAGCATAGACTTAGACTTCGCCCTTCCTAGATCTAGTTTTTTCTCGAGACTTATATCTTATTACCAATAGCTTTTATTTTTGTTTTCTTTTTAGTTTTTAGTTGGTTTAAGTTCATGATTGTACCTCTAATCTGTAAGGTTTTGTAACCATAGACTCAAATGAATAAATGAAATGAGATATGTACTCAAATAAGCTGATAAAGATCGCTTTGTTCGTTTGAGTAATTCCACTTATCATTTACTTCTAGTAACCTTAACGAAAGTCCAAACTTATTTTATTTTATTCATTTTAGTGCACATGTTAGATGAAAGCTTGATTTAAATTTTTTCCTACTTTGTTATTTTTTATTATTTTTTTTTTATTTTTACGTTCCCCTTAAGCTTAAGTGAAAGTCATGCTTGCATTCTTTTATATTTGAAGACTCATCGATCTTATCATTGGATAATGTTTTTTACGTGGGGCGTAAGCTAAGCAAAGCAGCATCTAATATAATTCATTTCGCATATTTACCTGTTTTTAATTCGTGAAAAGAAGTAATTAAGAAAACTCATGAAAATTTTTTTTGTCATAAAAACCGAATGTTGAATCTGTTCATAATTGTATAATAACAATTTTATTTTTTACAACGCACTCAAAAGAACAACAAACTCTGTTATAGCTGCGTAATTTTAAGGGAAATTCATTGCATACTTACAGGCGCATAACAGCCTGGCATATTAAATCGTAATTACAACTTCATGGAAGAACGAGCGAAGCAAGAAAGCATGAGCAGCAGAAAGAGCAAACAAAATGCAATAATCAAGTTATTGCGCAATAACAAAGAGAAGTTGCAAATTGTTTTTCTTTTTGCGGTAGTTTTGCCGTGATTGAAACGCCAACTGCTAACTTAAGAAAAAAGTGTTGCATAGTTATCATTTTTCTGTGCAATGCAACTTTACTTTACTTTATACATAGCTACTGTACCAAAGCTATTAAAGAAATTTTCCTTGAGAAGATTTCGGTTTGAATATTCCATCAATGTGAACGGCCTGGGTATAGCTTTGTATGTACACAACTTATTAAATCCATATGCCGTTTTCTTTGTTAAGATAATTTTGAAATTAATTATTAACCTTAACCGCTGTGTGTATAACCAAAATTTTTCATCGTCTGCTGAACGACCTACATACCGGAGTATGTTCACGGTAACTCCAGCAAATATTAAAATATCTCAACGAAGCTTGGTATATCAGCTGGCTTTAAAACAAGTTATGTTGGTAATGAAAATGGGCGAAATGGTTTGAAAACCACGCCCATCTTCCATAAACTGAGTGAGTAATGAAGCTAATTTTTATTTACATATTTACCATAGGCCCTTTGTTAGTGTAAAATCAACAATTTCAATTGTATTTGATTTTCTTCCGAAAACATTGTTGCAAAAAAACATAAAAACTTATGGCAAATAAAAGATATTTTTTTATATCAGCGCGCCATCACGTTTTGACGTTTTTTTGACATAATTTTATATAATCATCACAACACAATTTGCTAAACAACACACACAAATACAACAACCGCACAAATATAGTTATTGTACAACCGCCCAGTCGACGCTTGTTGGAAAATATTTACTTTATATTTGATGCCAATCGGATCAACAGAAATAATTGACAATAATGCCGACACAAATCCTGTCAATAAATCAACTCAAAGTCAAAGTTGAACAAAATTGACGAGGAAAAATATTAAAAACAACCAAGTTATATACTCGTATTTATCGTGCGTAATATGTATGTATGTAGGTTAGAAGGTGCGTTAAAAAGAAAGTAAATTAAGGGTGGTGTTGAGCAAGAAAAAAGGGAAACTAGAATAGAGGAGACCATGATTATCCACATTTTTACTAAGTTTGAAAATCTTTATGTTCTTAAAATAAAAAAAAGCATAAGTAATAAAATTTAATAAAAAACGTATCCCCTTGCCGTATATTTCGCACAGTGAAGCTAGCTGGATTTAAGGTTAGTTGATGTTTAAAAGCAAGATTTTGCATGTGCGTCATAGAGTTAAAGCTGATATTGCTGATACGAGTATCTACTGCTAGGTGCTTATGCCCAGCCGACTAATTTCTGAAGCTGTAGCTGGAGATACTAGCACAAATCAAATAACTCAGTCATGACAAAGAAAGTCATTAGTAACGCAAAAATGTCGCTTACTTTCACAAGCAATAAAATTCAGTTAGCAATCAAGAAGGTAAAAGTTGTCAAAGCCATTGGCCACGACGGACCATGCATGTTGATAGTAAAATACTTGGGTCCGGTAGAAGGAGTATACCATAATTAGTAGTTAGCGACTATCATCATTCCCGACATGTAGAAGTCTGGCAGAGTGGTCCCAGTAAACTATGATGAAGACACTGGCTTCCGAAACTTCTTTCATCGCCAGTGGGAGTTTCATTGATCTCCTAAGCATTGACTATTGCTAGATAATTACATAGAACGGCCAACCCTTTTTGTTTCTTTCCTGCACGGAGTGTTAAACTCTCTCCTACAAAATCAGAGGTCACCCTTTTCGCTACCTGTTAACCCTCAACTCTCCATCATGGGTAAATTTTACCAATTATTTTCTCATTAATTTTCTAAATAAAAAACCGAACCGAGCGCATGTAAATTATCTCACTGCTCTCTAGATTAGCTGTGTTCTTCGCCAAATAATTTTTTTAACAAAAATGTATATTAATTAATGTAAAATTATTTGTTTTTAAATTCCATTTATTCCATTTTGATAGTAATCATTACACAAGAATTAATAACCTTTTATTAAAAATTTTAGATGTAATGGGTAATAATTGCCTACAGTGGCTACAAATGTCTATAAAATATGCTGGGGAGCTGGGGCTACCCTTCACAGCTTTCTCTTCTTCTCTGCACACGACATCGTTATGGTCAATAAAATACAGAGCCGCAAGAAGGTCTTCCTTGCCAGCAGGACTTAATGTAAAGACAACGGAGTGTTGTTGGTCTAATTCTAAGCAATTGAATCTGCAACTTTTTAGTCACCGGAGACTAATAGGACGCAGTAGACGTAACTTCAAACTTGCCAGAGAACGATACTTCGCCGTCAGTAGACACAATTTTTTGCTTAGCAAGTAATTTCTGATCGGCTGCTACAGCAGGGAACATCTCAACAGATACTTTATAGAAGCGCAGCCATCTCCTACACCACGTCACATGGCATTTTCATAAACTCAAGGACAAGATCCAGATCTACAACGTACAACTACTGGTTCCTACCATGAAGAAACAACCCATCAGCAGCATGCATCGAGAGACATTTACTACCTCTACAAACTCTCACCCCATGAATGTCGTCATCGGAGTGCAACCACTACACATAGCAGTCGAAGATCTCCAACTGCTTGGAGAGACTCGCGTTGGTTTGGCGCAACTGTGATCTCGATATTTTTGCAGGCTTAGCTCCTATTTATTAACACCTGATCACGTCAAACCGGCTTATGAAGGCACCCTATTCGATACCAACCATCTCTTCACTTGTCCCCATAAACCCACTCAGCTTACACCCCTCTTATTTTGAGCCGATTTCGTTGGAAAAGAACGTTTTTTTGGCCTACCGTTAGCTGAACTTGGCGATAACGATTGGTAGACCAACCGATTCAGGCAGGGGATTTAGTGCTACTGCAACAACGACGGTTCTTAAGAAAACATTACTTTTACTAGTTTTCTTATTCTACTTCAGCATGATTTTGTATCAAAAGCTACATAAAAAAATAATGCGCCTCTACATAAAATAAAGCACGCTTTTAGGCCTTCACATGCGTACTCAAGGTAAGCTTCTTCGACCCGCGCATAAATGCGCACTTTGGGATTCATAAATAAAAATTATGTGGTAAGAACGCAGCACCACTTTGTTCGGATTCTTGTTTTCTATCTCCTTGACCACCTTGACTCATATCTCCTTGAACATTTACTTTAAGTGCTCCTATTTTGTGGCAAATTGTCTTTGCGGCATATTCCATAACGCCCAATTGCCGGCAAGCCACCCAATGAGTTAAAGAGGCGTGCAAAAAATAAATACCATTTACAAAAGTGAGGAATGCGTAAAACGACAAAGCATAACAAATGAAGAGCTGCCTTTTACCGTTGGCTACTCCGCCTTTGGCTTCTTTGCGCACCGACCACAGCTTTGCTATCAGCAACTCACGATTTTATTTGCCGCTAAAAACATGTTGAGAATGAAAAATGCAGACTTATTTATGGCATACTTTTAGTTGGAATCATAAATTAAAATTTTTTAGTGAGCTCAAAATATTCGACGTGAACATAAATAACAAACGAAAATAAAAGGCGGTAAAAAGGGTGGTAAAATTGAATATTTAGGTAGAGCTATAAAAACAGGGTTAAAGATGGATGATATAAGAAATAATAAAAATCGAAAAGGGTTTTGGATAACCACATTTTTATGTTGTGCGGTATACTTTTAGGCATGCTAAGCATATTTATGTAGATGCAAAACCAACACCATTCTCAAAAATATTATGTCATGTGCTTAAACATCCTCAAATAGAGATCCAATTGCAGCGAAAAAATTCAATGGCTCTAACCACGGGATACAAAACTCAATAACTCGAAAAATTAGCCCGAAGCCAGAAAAATTTTGCATAATGTGGGCACAAAATTAATAAAACCGTGTTCGTTATGTACATATTTTATGGCAGCGCAAAATTTTTGCGTGTTTGAAAGTTTGAAACAACAATAATAAGGAAGCCAAAAAGTGCTGCATATTGAAATTGAGGTGGTGGTGTTACGCCAGGGCGGAGGTTCGAAAAGTAGGCGTCGATATGCTGGAGTAGCGAAAAATAGGCGTACAAATTTGTTGCGAAAATTAAACAGAAATGAAATGTATTGCTCTGAATACATACATATACAGGGTGTCCCAGAAGTAACCTGCCAAACCTGAGGAGAAGGTAGGTGGGTGTGTTAGCTCCCTGATAAGGAAACATTTTTCAGGTAAAAGTGTCACCGTTTTTGAAATAATGAAATTTTTTTGAATTAAAAAAAAAAAAATCGTGCCTTTTCATGTATTTTCTTTAACTGCATATACAAACAAGGCTATACTTAGTAAATTTTTTATGTAAAATACTTCCAGATAGTTGACTCTCCATACTCAAATGCAGTGTAGTTAAAATATATTAAGGAACCATTATAACATTAGGACTATTTTGGGATTTTTAACTTTTTGATATTTTCTTCCCCAACTTTAACTATCTGTCGTGAAAAAAAATTTACTGAGCTATAACTGCACATTACATAAAAAAATTGTTCATTTAATAAAGATTTCCGAAAAGTACCACTCTTACTATTTTGAATAGAAAAAAAGTTATAGCCGCTTTTGTGGGTAAAGGACTGAGACACGCTAGAATGTATTTAATAGATTTAAATTTAAGTTGCTCTTGTTACCGATCAATAACATGCTAAATAGTACAAAGGTATATTATTACCTGCTCCTGGCATTATTTTTGCTTATCAGGGAGCTCACCCCCCCACCTACCTTCTCTGGGGCACCCTGTATATTTGCGTCCACATAGATATCGTAAAATGGACCAGGCAAAATATTTTCGTTTGAAGGCCAATATTGATATCATTTTTTTATGTAAATTGAATTTGCAATACATACATATGTACATATGGTTATATGTATTGATATGTATGTATATATGTGGGAAAACAATTTCGCTATTTGTTTGTAAAACTTATTTACAAATGTACACAACTGCACTATTTTAGTTATTTTTGTTAGCTGTTTACATAACCACATCAAACGGCATAAAAGTCTGTTGAAATTTCTGGATAGTTTTTTTTATTACTTTATTTGCATTATTTAAACAGAAAGGTAGCTACTGTTTTTATAGTCAATAAATGCTCATATTGCAAATAAATTGAGTGGTGAGTTTACAGCTGCAATAAATATTAAAGGCTTTGAAATACGTTTTACAGTTTTTTTGGCAAACTAATGTAAATTACTTCAAACATCTATCACTGCTGATATTAAAATAAGGGGAAAAGTCCATTATTAATGAAATGAGAAGAGTGACTTTAATCAGCAGGTCCCAGATTCGGTCGATGGCTATACATGCAATATTAAGAAGGATCGATGTGCACTATAAATTTCCGGTACTCTCCGTTGTAATATCACTAAAAATTATTTTGATAATACATATATAGTAACTGCAAACAAAATAAGGGAGATTCTTAAAATAAACCATGTTATGTAGTTCCACAGCTAGCCTTGCGGTTTCGCAAAAAGAGGCCTTTACTCACTGCTCACTGAGCCTATTTGAAGTCCATCTGCACGCTAGAAAAAACAACAATAAGAGTTGGTTGTCAACAGTGGGCTCGCTGTTAGACCTAATAAAATGGAACGCAACTCATTCACTGGAAAAAACAAAATGATCCATACATCTCCTCTGGGAGCTGCTTGCCTGACGCTTTTTGATACTGTGAAGTATTTGGAAATGATTACAAAAGCCCAAAATTGGGGAGGAATTGAAGAAAGCAGCAAAGACCCTATACCATTATGGGCAATTGGTAAGCGATGGCCCATAATGTTTTATGTAGTCCTCTTTGGGTGGAATTCACTAGAGGAGACTACACTTGTCATAAGCTGGAGCGGGTCCTCCTCATAGGTATCAGCTATGGACCACAGCTGTTAAATTATTTTTCCACGTATTCTTATGTAGATAATTATTTTGGCGACGACACCGCAACACCGCGACTAACCAAAAATGTAGCTGGGGCCAGATTACATCTATTTATATTTTTCGAGTGACAGATAACGTTCTTCCTGTTCGTTTTTGTCAAACTCATGCAGATTCATGATGTCGCTGCAGCGTTCAAGGAGGCATCAGATGGGTCGAAGCTTGACAGAGGGCTCCGTTTTCATCGACCTGAAATTTAGGCTTCTTGTTTGCTGCAGTCGATGAAGGAAGCAGAGGATTGGTTGCTTAGTTGTACGATATCAGAAAGGGATGTAAACATTTACTCTGATAGCCATGCGACAATCAGGACCTTTGGCTCGCTCCCGGTGCGCTCACAGCTAGTAGGGGAATTAATGAGATCTCTTTTAAATGCGTATAATTGTCTCCTAGTCTAACTTATGTGTGTGGGATCAAGGTTGTAGTAGAATTTCAGTTTCAATGTGGGAGTTGGCCAGGAAAACACCCAAAGAGACGATCCTACTGAGAATAGAAAGAGTAGGAGGGCATGACCGCTGCTTCTGGACAGATGGAAGAGATTTGACAAGCCCGTTTTTAAAACTTTTATTTATTTGTATTTATTTGTTTTTTGTGCAAATAACGGAGAAAAAAACAATTTTGAGGAAAATTGATTCTGTTATAATGTGGAACGATTTTCCGTCATCCCTTGTCAATTTTGGTTTGGAGAAATTGATTCTAGGTTTCAATGAATGCATTTAAGAATATTTATATAAGTTTCAGAAGAAACAAAAATCATAACGTTTATCCACAATTTGTTAACTTAATTTGTTTATAACATACTTTTACTTGTGCATTTTTTTTTACTTTGAGGGGCTCAATAATTGTTTTCAACTAGTTTTTATTATGTAATATTTATTTATTGACAGCAACAGCACCATTGTGTTCCGCCTTGCTTTGCTCCCCGCTCAGCACCGCTTTTTTTCTGTATGTACATTAGACTGTTCCAAAAAACCGAAGTTGTTTATTTACGCATCCCCTCATTGTATTGATTTTATCTTGAAAAATATCCGGATAAAATTTTATGCAATTCAGACCACGGTAACCCGTGCCGACTTGGAGTTAAAGTTGTCACAATAAGCTTGGTGCAGTTCGCGTGTTTTGTTAATTTACTCATTTTACTTCTGTGTAAGACGGTATTACTATACTCCCTACAGTATAAGGACATAATATTTAGCAAATCTGCGTTTTTGGTTTTTACCTGGTGGTCAGGCTTTTTTCCAAAGGATCATAAATTATAATATATTTCCAAAAGTTTACACACAATATGGAGATATGGGTATAAAATGAAAGACGAATTCGAAAAAAGAGTAATTATAACTTTTATTTTCAATTATCCTTCTGGAACATGTCAAAAATATCCTTTACAAATATTATCCTTCAAATATTTTTAATTAATTAATTTAATGATTTTTGAAGAACCTTAGTTTAATGTTTAAAGTTTTAAAGGATATTTTTAAAATTTTTTAATTTGTTCCTTAATCTACCCGAGAGGATATGCCAAACACTAAAACACTTTATTTTGTTTATTTAATGATTTTTTTTAATATTATTTTTATTAAAGGAGGAAAAGAATTTGGTATAAAAGTTGAATTTAATAATTTTATGTGGCCGCTGTGGTGTAGTGGTAAGCAGTGCGCGCTTCCACTCCGCAGGCCTCGTTTCAAGCTCTGGTCAGAGCAACGCCGAAAAAAAGTTTAGAAAAAAGGTTTTTTCTTAACAGGTCACCCCTGGGCAGGCAATGGCAAACCTCCGAGGGTACTTCTGCCATGGAAAAGCTTCTCATAAAAATACAATCGCCGTTCGGAGTCGGCGTAAAACTGTAGTTCCTTGCATAATATTAAATAAACCATATCCTATGCTTTCTTATTTTATATGTCCCTTCAGGCTGTTCTAATGGCTGTAAATCAGTACAATATGAAAATTATGTTTAGTTAAATTTTTTTTATGTCATACGGAAGTACAACCATTATATCAACCCGAGAGGACAAGTCAAAGACTAAATCATTTTATTTTGTTTATTTAATATTATGAAAGGTTTTTTTTAAATGAGGAAAAAAAATTGTAATACAAGTTGAATTTAATAATTTAATTTTCATCATACGCCCTGTTACACCAATTAAAAAATGTTCTACAATTACAATCCTTCAGGACATACAAATTATTCTATTAGAAAACATATCGATTTGCAGGCTTGTAATATACGGTTATAAAGCCACTGTACTCTTTCCTTTAATTACTTTTTTCGATGTCCTTGCGAGAAATCCTTCCGTCCTATTAAAAATCTAAAGATGCAGATTTACTAGGAAAGCGTTCAAATATGGGGAAACATTTCGAATTTATTTCATTTCCAAAGTTTTCATGGACGATTTTGCAGCCTTAACTCAAGTTATTAACTAAAACTTCAACTAAAAATCGGCACGCATTATCGTTATCTTATTGCTATAAAACTTGATATATACATATGTTATTTACGCTAAAAAGCACAAATATGCATATCAAAATTTGCAAACAAGTTTTTTTCATATATTCTTGGAACAGTCTAATGTACAATGTACATACACTAACAGTCTTATTATCTGTCTCGAACGATAGGCCGCTTCTGCTTGCAATTATGGAACTCCAGTTTTCACCTTCGTCTTACTTTACGTCGATTACGTTGAAAACGTATCGGTTTCGTTTAAACCGGAATGATGTTGCCGGGATAATTTTTGGATTTTTGTAAGATACATATTTAAAAATTTTGGATGTAAGATACATATTTTAAAAAGCTTTTTATAATTGCAGATGAGTAGATATCTAAATGTAATTTTTCTACAAAAAAAAAGAAATGAATTTCTAATCCCATTTTCTTATTTTACAATGCATGCATATTATTTGCGAAGCAGGTCATAAGTGCGGAACTAATAAGATACTCATAAATAAAAAATATGGAAAATCTGCCAGAAATATTTCGGAAAAATATGAGAAAGCGAAACATCAAACTTCCATTTGAAAACTGCAACTCTCCCTTTTGTTGGCACTAATGAATGACTTTAATAATGCACTGAGAAAAGAGTCAGCTAAATATATTTCTCTCAACAATAAATTTGGTAACTTTAAGCAAATAATAGAACTAAGTGTACCTAAAAAAATGTATGCTACGTAAATTGCGAAGCTAGAAAAGTATTTTATAATACTTATCATGAACTGTCGAACTTCTATTCAAATTCTTCAAATTAAGGCAGGATTTCCAAAGGACTAAGTTTAGTCCGATGATAGTCTTCTTATTTTCCTCAAAATGCTGATAACACATTTTGCCCTCTTTTTCCTCCTTCTTCTTTTTCAAATAACAACTGATTCAGTGCCATAAGCCGAATACCACTGTCGCTGGACAATAAGCTTTAATCATTCAATATGGTTGAGTTTTGTGTCGACAAGTCAAATCCGCTTAAGTTTGCAAATTGCGACTTACAAAAATGAAGTGAAATGATGTCGATTGAAAACTATGATGATAGCAGTATTTGTATGAAGGAACGGTAGGAGCGACAGCAAAAAAAACGTATAAGATAGCTGCAAAGCACTCTGACAACTGCAAAAACAATTTGCAGTAATTCCATTTTATTATGCTACTATAGAGTTGTTAAAAAGCCGACTCAGAGCAACCAGAAGCAGGCATCTTCCTAGCAACCAGAAATCAGCGCCAAAGGGAGCAAGCGAGACGGCAGCGGCTGACAGCAGCAGCAACAGAATTAATCAAGCAATAACAAGATGTAAATGCAATGCATTGAATTGAAATGAGTTGCAACAGCAAAAACAACAACCACACTACAACAACGACAACCCAACCGAAATAGCGCCAACATCATAATCGCCCAACAACCAGCGAAATGTCTTGCAACTTAAACACTAACACAAAAAACACACGCACTCACCGAAACAAACGTGTGCGCGCAAGTGTACGCGCGCGCTAAGCGGAATTAATTCAAGTTGGCATTCATGTTACAAATTCTTTTAAGAAAGTGTAGCCGGAAAGTTGTGAGTAGCGGAAAAGAAAAGATTACGTTTAAGCTGCGAAGATTTTCGCACCATGACAGCAAGTGCAAAAAGAAAGAAGAAAAACACAACAGTTACAACAAGTGCAGCAATTGCAAAGAGTGCGAATTTATTTGAAAATTTAATTTTCGCGCATGTAGCATAATGCGCATAAAGAGCTGCCGCTAGCTGCGAGCAGCAAGTTGCAATATGTATTTATATATATGTAAATACAGGGTGTCCCAGAATCGTGGGCAAGCGGGAAACGAGTGACAGGCCAGAACAAAGTGGCGTCACTCTCTGTCTCGCATACACTTCGTAAAATGACTCTCTCCGTCCCACCTCCGTCCAAATTTTCAAAATTTAGTTTCTTTACAAAAATCAAAATTTTCCATAATTTAAGAAACAATCTAGCAAGTGTCATGCCATTTTGGAATCCTTATTAAGTGCGCCAACTTTCAAAGTTACTTGCCAATTTAGTGCAGTAAATTTTTTTCAGCACAGTCGGTTCAAATTGGGCGAAACATTAAATTTCAAATTTTTTTTGGGCAAAAACTGTTATTTTCTTCTAAGCTAGAGCAGTTGGCTATAAATTTTATACAACAATTTACGGAAGCATTACTCAGAATTAAATAGTAAAAATAGAATTGAGAAAAAGTACAAATTTGTAGTAAATGGAATTAAAACACGTCTACAATTTTAAAAATCAGGGACCGTAATAGATCTTAATAATAAAAATCATAATTTAACCGTTAAAATTTAATTTTTATTTTTTCGATCGAATTCAATAGTAAATTTATGATTTTAATTTTCGCGATCAAAAAATAATCGTTACTTTTGATTTTTATTTTTTCGATCATAAAAGATTTAAGGCGGTCATAAAAAA
>JAPVRG010235940.1:0-12042 GCA_029783565.1 Rhagoletis cerasi
TACAATGTCAGGTCTGCTCTCTAATGCGGACGACCATCGAGAAAAAAACCTAACCTAACTACTTTTCAGTACGTATGCAAATTAGGGTGCATCACTCTCAATAAAAATAAAAAATCATGAGCATGAAATAGTATTATAGCTTTGGTCCGATGTTTGTAAGTACCAGAATAAGAAGCGATAGACCCATCGAAATGAAATTTGGTGAGTGAGTGTATTTTTATAATGTATAAATCATTTGTCGGAACCGGTAAAATCGGGCCACTATAACATATAGCTCCCATACAACTGATTGATCAGATATGGGATTTTTAGTTATAACTCCTTTATTTATGCAGCTAGGAACTTGAAATTTTGCACTGTTTTCACTCATTGTCAACAAAATACTTACAGTGAAAATGAAAAAGATCGGATCACTATAACATATAGCTCTCATATAACTGATTGTTCAGACATGGGATTTTTAGTTATAGCTTGAGGCTATCGTATCGCCTACTGGATTATAGCAAATTAGGAACTCTTTCTTCAATGTTATCTACCGATCAGGAATGACTCCACCTGTTTTGTTTTAGTCTGTCAGTGTGCCTTTAAAAGAAGTAAAATTTACAGCAGAAGTTTATCCAGACAATAGTTATTATTTTTTCTTTATTTTTATATAAAGTCTCATTTTATTATTTTTTATGGAAGTAATATGTACATATGTATATAATATATTAAGAACAATTAAGTGATTGCTGAAAACACAAGATGCATAAGAACTTTAAAATATTACTTTACTCGTAATTACGAGTAACAATTTTAAAATTGGTAGTTCCAATGAGGAGCACTAATTTTTTCAAAGTCTAATGCGCTTTCGAATTTTAAAATTCGATTTTTTATAAAAAGTAAAAAACATTATTAAAATAAATTTAAATGTGAGCAACACAAAATCGCTTTGTTCTGGAGATTTGCCCATATATCCCTATGATGTCCAGGGCTACATTAGAGTTATGTCGAATTGCTCTAAAATTGATGAAAATGTCCACTTAAACTCATCTACCTGTTGTGGCAAAACCGGTCTACCGGTCGGACAAAAACCACGTCCTCTAGAAATATCCCTAACTTTGAGTTTTCGAAAATTACCGTTGTTTACTCTTTCATTTAAAGAAAATGAATAGATTTCAATCAATTCCATGTACATACATAGGCATAATACATTTTTATCCAATAAATTTAAAAACTTTCTAAATCATAGCGTTGAATCTCCCGGTTCTGAAGATTTGTCAATATATGCGAGTGAGACAGTGGATGAATTTGTGGGTTGTGGATCTGCACCAAATGTGCACCACGTGGATAAGGGCACCATGTACCATTGTACAATTACGACAGATTTGGAGTACTTACGGTCCGCTTAAAATGAGATCTTTGTTAAGAATCAGCAGGGCCGCCAAGAGAGAGATTGAATTTTTTAAGAAAATGTGTCAACTTTGCAAAATATTTGTATCTTCCAACTTAATTTTCGAAAAAATCCGGGGAAACACCCCCACAACCTCCCTTCTAGACGGGTCCGAGAAAGAGTGAAGATAATATCAACAAACTCACGACATGCCATAAGTATCGGCTTACCCTCAACAGGTTGTGCTTCATTTGCAAGTACCCGGACTCAAAGGAGGAAGTTGAACGCGAGTGAGTCGCTGGCAGTGCCCAGCCTTGCTAGAGTGAGGCTAAGCACAGATGACCAACCATTTCTGCAGAATAATTATTTCTATCCTCATTACCAAAATATTTTTATCTTCCAACTTAAATATCAACAAACTCATGACCTGCCATAAGTATCGGCTTACCCTCAACTGAATCGCTGATAGTGCCCGGCCTTGTTAGAGTAAGGCTAAGGACAGATGACAAACCATTTCTGCAGAATACTTATTTCTATCATCATTAGCAAACGATTTTTATTTCCCTTGATGTAGTATAATTTTCCGGGATATAAATCGGCGTAGGTCAAGTGGTAGAATGAGCATCTATATACTCGGTATAGTGACCGTAACATCTTACACCTTTTTATGTATGATCTAAAAACGTTTTTCTCACTTGAAGCCGAACATTTGTGTCAGTGACGGTGAAACAAAAAAAAACACTTAATTATTTTGAGGGCTTAAAATGCCTTTTTTACAAGTATTTATTTAGCTAATTTCAATCTAGTCGATTGTCTTTTGAGCCAGCGTCCATTCTTGTACACTCTGACAGCCGAAGAAGGTATGATTTTCTTTACATACATATCCATGTACAAACATATATTTGTGAGCAGTGCTCGTACCAATGCGTCGGTTGTCAACTGGGTCAATGTCAGACATAATTATTTACAAAAAAAAAAAATGTTTAATTTGTAGCAAAAATGCATGTATATACATATGTATGTGTAAATAAAATAAAAAAATAAAAGCAAAAGAAGTCGAAACTCAATAAAAGTGACGAAAATATAAAACAAATAATTGCATACGGAAAAAATTATTGTAGGCATTTGCATTGTATGTACGGGCATGTATGTATGTATGTAAGTAAAGTATGTATATATGCAAGTATTTTTGTAAATATGTCTGCCTAAATGGGAAGCGCAGAATAAGTGATTAGCACGAAAATGTTTGTTTAATGAATGCGTCACGTGCATTGTCTTCTACGAGTATATATGAGAATGTTTACGCGTATGTATATATTTGTGCTTGTGCACTCTTAACACCGATTTTAATTTTAGATATTCTCACGTGTAGTGTTTCTGTGACCTTTATCTATTTCAGCACTATTCAAAGCAGCAAACTTAACAGACTGTAAATTAACATCGCTTGACCTTTGTGCTGACAGTTTGACATAAAATATGTATAAGCGACTAGGCGCACTCAAATGTAAAAAGAAGTGTGAATAACAAAAAAAAAAACAGAAATAAGAAATAAACAAACAAATGAAAAAGTGAGCAGTAGGCAGACTGTCTTTTGGACTTCTTTTTCACTTTTGACTTTTCGAGTGGTTAGTTTACGGGTGGCATTTATGTCGTGCTTGAATGCTTTGATCTCGAAATTATGCCTCACATGTGAAAAAAATATGTATGTAAATACAAATTAAAGATTGCTACAAAGATATAAAATTAAAAAATGGCATGCACAAACACGCTAATAACAGTACAATAATCCAACCATTATATTTATACAATAATTTCGAACGCCTACAGTGGCCTTCGCGCTGGCCAGCCATATTTTGTTTGATTCGAGTGTTTAAATGCGTGAACGCGCGATTTTGTAATCATATGCGCCAACATTTCCAACATTTTCAAATGATAAATGATTTTACACTTTTTAGGACATTCATTGTTTTATTTACCACCATTTAGTTTTTGTTGTTATATATTATATTATTTTACGTATGCAAAACAGTCGTTGTTTTTTCTTATGCCACTTGCAGTGTGGTAATTGTCAAATGGCATTATTGCGTTATTTGAAAGGATTTGCATGGTACATGAGCTTGTAAAGCTTAAATGATTATAGAATTACTTAAAAATTAATATTCATACATACATATATTCTGCTATTGTAAATTATCTACATATCCAACTATATACTGCATTTTTATGCCTTTCATTTTTTTGTAATTTATGCCTTTCATTTTTTTGTATTTTTTCGGTTTCTTTACAGCTACTGCCGCCACGGTTAATTCGAGTGGCCTTAGTGGCATGCTTCGTTTTAGTGCTGCTCTCACAATTAGCCGACAGTGCGCAAAGTAAGTAATAGTTATAGTATGCACATATACGTATACCCTCAACTGAAGTGGTAGACTAAAGTAGTGATGAAATTACCCGTAACAAAAGTTTTAATTTCGTCTGGATGATTGCCGACTTTTTAAGTTTTATTGAAATGCTCGGTCTCTTTATTCAGAGTACCCGCTGAACTGCTTCGTTAAGAACGATCGCCACTATAATTCGCATGCCTATAGGCTCCTTCAACTTCACGACCTTTCAGTATCTCAGGGTTTCCCAACTTGACTAGATCCAGAACATCCGCCGGGTCATCGCATTCTGGTACCGTTGCTCTGGATCCGGTCGATTGAAAATATTCTCCTGTCTGTCCAGATCCAAAGCTTCTCAAGTTAGGATGAAGAGCTATGCTGACCTTTGGATAGAAAATTTAATAAATTTGACGCCCCGAATCAAGACCGGGTCTGAGCGACTATGAAGAAATCACAAGTTATCTCTGAGGATCTCGCTGTATATGTAAATGGTTGGTAGATCTTCCCGACATGCCAGTATATGGATTTATCCCTTTCTTTGCTAAAAAGCTCACTCGGGTACAAATCATTTGGTTCACGCTATGAACTTTGCCAAAGCTCTCATAGGCTCCACCAATATCTGTAAAAGGCCTTGAAAGATTAGTTTACCAAACGTCAGTAATCTTCTCGAAACTTAACGCCGAGCAATGAAATTGATTGCGCTAAGACGCTTGTTCCAATACAAGCGAACACTTGGATCCTAACCATTGTTTCTTTGTGATAGCACAACTACGAACGGTAACTCCTAAGTTATGGTGAAAATCGCAGAGATCCTCCGGGATGCTTAAACTTGCGATCACAGGTGTTAAAAACGCATTCTAGCAAAAGCTGGGCAGCTTAAGAGGAAGTGTTGAGATGACTCCAACTCGTAGTCCTCCATGCAGCTGCGATAATGAGGATCCCCTTAGTTCTGATCGAACAGTGACCAGCCAATACACCAGAGTTGAGAGCTGCGGCTATGTGAACCTAAGGAAACCCCTATACCGCCTCCGGTTCACCCTTGGCCAAAAAGACCTTAATTTTTATCAAATGCCCTGGTTTTCGCCCAGGGTTCGCTGAGCTAACACTAGGGCTATCTGTTCTAGAGTAGTCCACATGTAGTCAGGTACTCCTACTCTCTCTTTTCTGGGTGAGAAAAACACAAGGGTGCATCTCCTGGCCAGATAATAAGCCACGTAGTTTCCTTCGATATCACTGTGGACTGACACCCATATAATTCCGACAGGGAAATACTCAGACCTTTCCTGGATCTGGCACCCTAAATTTAAGGTTGATGGAGAGCTCATTGGAAAATAACCTTCCACCGAGCCTTCCAAGCTTCCACCCATCCGTGCAAAAGTTTAGCGGTATCTACTTCCAACCACTGCTGCTGTCTACTCAAAACTTAAGAGAATGTTAATGAACGAGCTTTTTAACGACATGGACATAGTTAAGCGCATAAAAATGCAACGATTGCGCTGGCTTGGGCATGTTGTACGCATGGATGATGACGCTCCGGTGAAGAGATTATTCAACTCAGCA
Organism: Rhagoletis cerasi; assembly: GCA_029783565.1. Lineage (NCBI taxonomy): Eukaryota > Metazoa > Arthropoda > Insecta > Diptera > Tephritidae > Rhagoletis > Rhagoletis cerasi. The sequence goes on from JAPVRG010235940.1 coordinate 5,311, forward strand.
CCCATGGGTGGTCAACGAAAGCAATGCTGGCCCACGAACAAAATGGAAGGACTAAGTGCAGAAGAACCTGTCCGCACTCGGTATAAACAACTGGCGCAAATCCGCAAAGGAGAGAGGCAATTGGCGAAGCTTTTTGGTGTCGGCCCAAACCGACAAACGGTTGTAGTGCCAAATAGGAGGAAGAAGAATGGAGAAAGGACTAATTAGTGTCAATCTAGCTGCGCAATGAACTGTGGTAGCAGCGATGAAGTCGAAGCCTCCAAGAATATTACAGTGTCCAGATCCTGAATACATTAATCATCCGTTGTCTTTAAGTCTGACTGCAGAGCCTGCTACAGCCGTCTTACCTGCGATATCGGCGGAAAATATATTAAGCATGACGTTAAGAGTCAGAGTAGAAGTGGCCCAAAGTGCTCCACTGGAATTAGACAGTTTTCTGTTTAGTGTCGCGAGGACTCCATAAAATATTATAGGCTTAACTATGGTTTTTGTAGTTAGAACCAGGAAATAACCTTTGGAGCAAGGCTCCACCTCATACCTATTATCTCCCGCGACAGTAAAAATTCACTGAAGCACTCTTCACTCCCTGAATATACTTGACTATTTCAAAAAGCACCAGGCGAATGCCTCTCCGACTAAAGTGAGAGTCGCGTGGGGTATGTTATTTGTACTTCTAGTGAACAGTACTAGTTCGATCTTACTAAGATATCCAAAAATTTACCCTTAACTAAAAGAGCAACGTCTACCGCATAGGCAACCACAGAGCAGTCTCTTGAGGTTTGTTGAGAGAGAGAGAGAGAGAGAGAGAGAGAGATAGAGAGCTCTTGCAGGTATCCCTTTTTCAACCTTCGGTGCATATGGCCACAGAATCAGGATACAGGTTTAGGACTGAATCCTCTCTTATTTGATACCAGAGGGGATCATTTTATGGAAAATGCACTACTATTAACAAAGTTTGAGCAACTAAAGTTTGCAGGAAGATCTTCCATAATTTTGGATGTCTGAAACTCGTTTCACTCCACTTTACCAAGGCGTTTACTCTAACTGCATTACAACTTGCCCGTAGTTTCCTATATAAGTCATCCGCAGGTAAAAAGTGCATCAAAAGCTTTTGACGGCGTTGAGGGTAAAGTCCGCGCATGTCACCCCCGGAACCTTCGCTAGCTTATTCCTTACTGCAGACTTGTCCAGTGATCCAGGTCACTAAGCTGTGATGCCGTAAAACAAAATGTGACGCCCTACATCTGCGTACATTCAGTCAACGAAGTGGGGCCTCAAGTGCCTTTCTCTCCTCCCCACTGCTGATTTGCAAGCATATAGGCTAATTATAGCCTTCCAGGTACGCTCCTCTACTTCGAGGAATTGCAAGTCTACTGTTATGGCAGAAGAAACTTCAGAGCATTTTTTGATCACTTCTTGTAATTTTTTAAGTCCCTACAGTTAGTCTATTTATGTGACTCATTTTGATTAGGCATTTATTTGTGTCAAAATATAAATCAGCTTAAAGCAATCACTTTTTTCATAACAGAATAGCTCGCGTTAATAATTATGTATCTCCTTGAAAGTTCAAAGGCATCATCTTCAATTATAATTAAGAATTAATAGAAAATGAAATCGTTCATTTATTTAATACAAAGACCGAAAACGTTTAAGTAACCGACAATTGTTTGTTGTTTCGTGCAGCAATCGACCGATTTTTACTAGCAGTTGCTGCTTAGGAAATCAAAAGCAATTAACTATTCGCCTTCACAATGCAATTTATGCGATTGTCAGTATTTCTGTGGGTAGTTGATGCTACTGCAGCTGCAAATTGTTGGCTTATGAGGTTTCTTGTGCCTTAGTAGATGATATTCGCATTTGTTTGCTTCTTTTTTTCGACGAAATCGTGCCTGAGATTCAAGAAAAATTCATTATCAGTTGTGAGTAGCTGAAAGGCATTTAGTGGAGTTTAGAAGTTTTGCTACAACAACAACATGACTGCCGCTTTGTTTTAGTACTCCTAACTTCTTACTGCTTTAACTTTAATATAAAGCACTCACTAGATGTTTGTATGTACATACATAAATACAGCCAGATTTGCTAACTTAATTTGCAGTTATTGCAGCTGCGAAATATTTTCCGTTTTTTTGCTTGCAATTTTTGGTATTCGCAATCATTTTGCATCTACAAAACGTGACGCTCATAACTCTTGTTTTAATTTAAATGTACGAGCGAATTTCATCATTTAGACGATAATAACACTAAACGGTGGAATTTGAGATTTGGAAAGAGATTTAATGTGAGTGAAACAAATTTTCGAAAATTGTTTGACGGTGGCATTTTGTCAAAGTGCCAACTGATCTGTGCTGATCCGATTAATAATTTGCATACACTTGTACATACAAATATTTAAATATATGTACATATACACATATGTGTATGTATGTACATATGTGCCAACGCGTAATTGATTGCCTTTCAATCTCGTAGTTTTAAATTTCGACAATACACATACTCTAATGTAGTACTCAGTGTCAATTAATGACATTCTCAAGTTGATTAATGATTTGGAGGCGTTTTTCCTGTAGCTGGTAGAGTGTGGAGCCACATACGCACATTTTTTAAAAAGATTATCTTGTACTGAAATCTTAGAAATTTCAAATTAATTGAATTTTTTAAAAGTACATACAAGCTCTTAAAATGACAATTATTGTGATATTCTGTATCAAACAGTAGTCAATGAATTTATAGTCTTTATTATTTCCACTAAGCGCGAATAAGATCCGACAGGTAAAACAAAGCATTCAGAAAGATACAAAGGTTGGCATGCGTATGCATAAAAGGAGCCATGAGAACTTGCCCAACAGGATATTTGAAAGTTTTTCTAGATCTTACCCGGAAATTACACTACCGAGAGATACTTTGCATCCAAATTCAGTTTTACAAAAGAGTTTGACAGGTAAATTCGAAACATATCGAATAAATCAACATATGATAACCTGGTTCGCTGATGACTTATTGACTAAAGAAGATCCCGGTGTAGGGGAAATATACGCTATATAAAGATGTGCGGAAGAATTCAATGTCAAGCGAAACTACCGAATTCAAAATATGCGATCTTGTGTAACAGCCAACCGGTTATTAAGACCCTCAGATCATACCAGGTAAAAACTAAACTGGTGATGGAGTGCCTTAATAAGCCGAACACTATTGGTCTGATCAATCGAGTTGAGATTCTCTGGCGGTCCGGTGCCTTAGGAGTGAGATCGCCGATAAACTGGCAAAGAAGGAAGGAACAACATCTTACATTGGCCCAGAATCCTGCCGTGGCAGAGAAGTGCATATTTCCAAGATGGTACTTTTACTTGCAGTTTAGTGTTAGGTAACCAGTAAGAGTTCTTATGTACATCTGACTAAAACTTAACAGTCTCTCAGAGACTATTCACGATGTTTTACGAACCTCTTACATTAGCTTTTCCCCCTTCGACATACGGCGGAGGATCCACCTTCTTTGTTGATCATACAGGCTCCGTTAAGCGCCACGTTTGTTGAGGTTATGTGACGTTTCGTTTCAGTTTATGACCTTTTCAATTTGCTACACAAATTTGCTTGAGTCTAGGGCTCTCAATCGTCATGATCATTTTTCTGACCCATTAGAGTCTCTAGGAAGGCATAAACGGATTCCATTTTTGGTACACATTTCTGAACCATATGTATGTAGGTGCTAATACACTTACCATGTATCTCCAACGCACAATTTTGATCTATCTAGGTTTAATATTGGTTATAAGGGCATACTTCAGATCGAAAAATTTAACAAAATTTGGAATCATAGGCGATTTCGATCAAATTCAGAAGAAGGCACAAATCGTTTCTTGCCGTGCTGCCTGGTATCCGTCAGACACATAAAGTGAGGCCTAATTAATTGTTAAAGAACGGCTTCCCTTTCAATATCTGCGGACACTACATACATATGTAAATCTTCTGTTTTTGCTTCGTCGAGCTTTCGACCTACTGTGGCAGAAACTATATGCAAAAGGCGTGAGTGTCAGATTTATTCATCTAGTAAAATGTCTTTACGAGCGTACAAGGTTTGTTATAAAACAAAAGGGTACTAATTCACAATGCATCGCTGTAAAGGATGGAGCTCTATAAGGGGAAATACTTAGCCCTCTTTTGTGTTTGCTATTTATTTAAGATTTAGAAGATGGGCTGCGAAATGAAAATATAGAGGTAATAAACATCGACGGAAAAACTGGCCTTCTCCTATTATTTGCAGATGATACGGTCGTGGAAAAAAAAACTATTTTTGGTCGTTGGTCGGACCACTTATACTACTTACTCTAAATTTCCTTACTATGAAACCAAAAACTACAATGGAAGGCCATACCCTCTTTGAAGTGAAAATAACCGAGGCAACCCAAAATATTACTTTGATGGGGATTGTGGTGAGCCGCTCGTCCAAACCGTTAAACGATCGTACTTGGCACGAACATTTTTGGTAAAACATCATATCTGCTTCAAATACAAAATTGTATTTGCCCTTTATTAGGGATATGCCGGTAGATATTCGGAATCCGGCTTAACCTGCTTTTTTTAGTTGTCCGGATTTTGACTCTAGAAATTTTTAATTTGAAAACCCTTTTCAGAAAAATTGTTTATTGTATTTGTATTATCAAGTTTAACAATTGAAGTTGAGAATTTTCATATTTTTCACTATGAAAAGAAGCTTTTCCGAATTAAAGGGAAACAAACTATTTCTATTTTTAACATAAATAATACCCAATGCACTAAACATTCCTTCTGAGTAAATTGAAGAAGGTGGTGCGCAGAGATACTTCGTTGCCTGTTTAAAAAAATTTGGAAATTCTTTTCAATTTTGCTTCCGCCAACTTAAAGGGTCTTCTTTTCTGAGCCTAAGGAGTAGTGCTAAATACTTCAACTATAGTTCATAAATCGCTGATTTTTTTTTGTACATTAACTAACTTGTCTACCTATAGTTTGAATATCCACATCACTGCAAAAACAGAAACCAATGCCAGAGTCGTTGGCTTTTTCCTCAAAGCATTGTCAAAAGCTTTCACCAGAGTTGGGTATTTTTCATATGATTCAACTAGTTTCTCTATGGTAATTGATTTATAATTTCGAATAAGTTCACCAAAAACCCAGTGCAACAATATTGGGAAAATCATTGGGCACAGCAGCCTGATTGCATATTCGAATCCGACTCTTATTTTTTACATGGCGAAATTTCTATCCGGCACATCCCTACCTTTTTCTCTCATTTATCACATTGGGTCTATAGACCAATAAAGCTCTTTGGTTTCCTAGTATGCTGGATGGCGGTACGCAATTAGACTGTTGCCAGCCGGTTGGAAAGCGTCCAAAGACTGATGTTCTCGTATATTAAGTACAGCGAAACTTCGCATAATGCCGACCGCCCCTCTTGAAAGAATGTCGAAAAGATAGTGAACCTGTACCCTGCTAAGCCTAGCAAATAATCAAACAGAGGTCTGAACTATGATTAAAAATGGCAGGTGGACCAACATAGCAGCCTTTTGGCAATAGTAAAATACGAGTCGTTATTCTACTTTTGATTGGAATTTGGTTTAACTCAGTTGGCTCTAAGCCCTCTTAAGCAGATGGATGCCTGCTAGCAGCAGCATCTCTCTGTGGAAAATTTCTACTAAAGCTAGTGAACCCTTAAACTCCCTTAAATTGAAACACCTTTTTACTTTAGCTCGTTTGCAATGAGTGTCAAGCCCCTTCGGTAACGTAAACTCTATTGTCTATATTTTATTTTGTCTACATTTTATTTTGTATATAAATATCAAAAAAGCCCCAACTCAAATACAGTTTGAAGGTTTAGTAAAAAGTGGAGTACTCCATCTCCAAATTTTGTCGAAACGCTGATTTTTTTAAACACAATATTTAATCTAGTGCTGCAGTATTTGTTTTTCCTATACTATTAGATGGATTGTGAGTTATCTGACCGCTTTTGGATGAATATGAATTCCAAATGAAAATGAGTTAGGCCTTTCTATATTAAGGTAACGATATGTAAGTTTGGGCATTCTATGAAATGATTTTTATGTTTAAAGGGTGAGCCATCGAGCCTGAAACCTACCGAATGGGAGGACACACCTCCATCAACTCGCCTTTTTCTAAAATCCATTATTCTTTGTCGGGGTTGATAGAGCACCTCAATATTGCCATCTTCCCTTTTAATGGATATCGTCAGCACAGGATTACCTCTACATAATCCCAAGAAGACTATCACCAGACAGACAGACACACAGACAGACAGAATAAAGTATAACGGGAATCTCACATTATCGGCGTCTTTCATCTAGATTATGAAATTGTTCTTTGAAAAGCTACATTTTAATTTAGACCATTCCGAAATGATGACTGCAGACAGAGAAGCTTGCAGCTTGATGCATCGATGGCTCTCATCTCTTGGTCACACTTTACCTTTTCATAACTATACCACACCTTCTAAGCCTGACGCTTATCTAAACAAACTACTAACTGGATAATTTCCTATTAATTTACAGCCAAAACACGCCGACGCCTCCGACGCCCCTCATCCACATCCGTCTCCTCTACGGTGGCTGATTCACGCAGCAATGTTGTTGTTGCAAAACGTGCTACTCAATCGCCAGTTGGTGAAATCGAAAAACGTGTTGATCAACAATCATCATCCTCCTCCTCGTCGTCATCCACCACGACCACAGTCTCACGCGCACGCGG
>JAPVRG010235962.1:0-10358 GCA_029783565.1 Rhagoletis cerasi
TAATGCCGTTGCAACATTTTCGATATCTCAATTCTAACGACAAGGGGGCATGGTGTCAAGTTAGCACTACACACCATACTTTATTCGAAAAACGGTAAAGTCGATTTTTTCATAAGAAACGAGCGCTACAAATTTTTTCTTTCCACAACAAATTTACAACAAAAAAGCTACAATTAATGGCATAGTAACATATTGGATATCTCATTTCTATCGACTAGGTGTATGGTGTCAAGTTAGCACTACATACCATATTTTTTAAAAAATGAGAGCTACAAATTTTTTCTTTTCACAACAAATTTACAACAAAAAAGCCACAATTAATGCCGTAGTTAACTTTTTCAATTTCAAAAAGTGTAGTGCTAACTTGACACACGTGAAAAATTTTGATTTTCATGGATTCTATGCCATTTCTACGAAAAGTTTTTTTCCCCCATGCAAAATACATGGGAAACTTTTAGCACTTTGAGCGACCTCTAAATATATATTTTTATTTTAAAATAAAAAAACAGGGATATACTTTTTTCGGTATAGAACAATCCAAAGGGGTGAGAGCATTAAATTTCCGACTTTACTTATTTTTGGACAACCCTAATGTACATACATAGTATTTATGTATGTAGAAGTGGAGTTTATGGTATTCACGCGATCAAGTTTTCCACTCAATATTATAGCTTGTTAGCATTCATTTCACTATTCTTTTCATATTTTCTTTTACATTCGATTTCGGTTATATCAACCGATATGGAGAGTTTGGTTTAAATGTAAATATAAACTTACGTACATATGTATGTGCAGCAGCATGTTTCTGTCTATATGCTCCGAACGTGCTTTAAAAAAATTGGTTTACAAATTTTGGCGCTTGAACCATCTTAGGCAGCAAAAGAGCAACGCCACTCCACTTAGCCGCATGTTGCTTATCTAGTGTCTTAGCTAAGATTTGACACACTGTGAAGTTGTAGACAATGCTAGACTTACCTGGTCCGAAGCCACACTGATAAAGCCCAATCATTTGGTTCAGTATTTCACTCAGCATCGTCGGTAGGATTTTATAAGCAATGATAAGAAGGCTTATCCCGCGTTAATTAGCGCAAATAGCGCTGTGGTCTGTGTAAAGAACATCAGGCGGTACATAGTCGGCCCCTGGGCTTTGTTGTTGTTCTTACCTTGTATTGGTCGTGTACAAAGACGTGCGCCTCGTTCCTATTCATTGGTCTGCGTTCTTCTTCTGCGTAAAATGCCAGTTTGTCAAACGACTTCGTATCGAAATCATTTCCGCCTCGATCTGGTGAACAATTTTTTGTAAAAACGACCGCAAAAGCGACTCGTCGGCGAACTGCAAAACGATGTTAAAGATGTATGCAGTGTTACAAAATTAAAAGTAAATTTGTTATTTTTTTATTTAAAAATAGTTTAATTTAATTAATTTAATTCTTTTTTTAAGTACACCAATGAGGCGTATTCTTGTTTTCGTACGAATCAAGGCATATGGAGCAGGTAGTATCAGCAGATCAGCTGATTTAATTTTTTTAAACTATTTGGGCTCGAAAGTGTCAAACATTGTTGAGTATTTTTTATACAAAAATTCGAAATAGCCTGAATTTATTTTCATGTGAATTCTTTTTTCATAAAAAGAAGCTATTGAAAACCAACGCTTAACTCAGCACAAACGCGGATTATGGGGACTTGAAAAGGATGGATCGATGCTTCTGAAAGGAAAGAAATTTACCAACAAAAAAAGTCGCAAAATTTTTTTTATTAATTTTTTTTCTTGTTACTTTTTTAATTTCCCATGGCCCACTATGATATTTAAAAAAGAGCAGAATATGTTTTGACACTTTCGAGATGAAAAGCAAAAGTGATAGAAAAATTTCAAATTTTCGATTCGTACGAAAACAAGAATACGGCTCATTATTTAAAAAGAAAAATAATTGTAATATTCAAATACATTTATAAAACTTAAGCTAAAATATAAATGCATTACATTAATACTACACTACATAACCGCACATAGTCCAAAATTATAAACGCACCGCATAGACAAGTTTTAAAAATGTATTTAATTTATTAAAATATATTTTATTCTTTAGGAAAAACCATAAAAATAAAACTTTCAAACTGTGTGCAATATTTAAAAAAAATTCATCAAGATTTCCTCAAAATTTCAAACTTTTTTATCTGAATGAAAGAAAAAATATCTAGCAGTTTTCCCAATAAATTTTAGTATAATAGAGTACAAGTTTGAATAGGCTCAAAACTCGCATTGATTTTCGTTTCGGATGTTTCGCATTTTGTATGAAAAAAACGACTTCCTTTTGACGTTGTTTCGAGTTCACCCAGACCGACGTCGAAACAAATTCGATTCGATTAGAAAAAACGACGTCGGAACGAGGTTGCATTTTGTATGAAAAAAAAAGTTTTAGTTTTGACCCAGGCGACTTCACCAGACCGACGTCGAAACGAGTTCGATTCGAACACGTCCTCGTTCTGTGGTATATTGGGTTAGTATGCCGACCACTGATTTGAAGTCATTACAGCTATTTAGTTCCCTCTTTTTTTGTCCGCTTCTGTACATACATTCTATCTGTGTATGTGTGTTCATTTTCGCTGTTATTAAGTGATTTTTGTCAGATTGTTGGGAAATTTTTCGCTTACGCAGGCTTAACAGTAACAAACACTAACAATGCAACATAATCTTATCACTCACTCGAAACGTAGCCGAATATCTTGGTACTAAACTTATGTATGTGCGGATGTGTATTTATGTACATACATGAGTAAATGCTTCAAATATTACTAAAAAGTTTGCTGCTGTTCAAAAGTGCAGGCAGGGACGCAGCGAAGCACGTTGTTCATTTCACAATTCACAATTGCGCGTTATTTTAACTGCTTGAAATAGAAATTCATTTTAGTTCTTATCTATAGAATAGCTGTTTTTTATAATTGAAGTGTATTTTGTTTTTATAATAATACATTCAGGTACAGTGAGTTGTTATGATCTCTTGAATGAACTTATCGTTGAATGAATTAACAATATTATTAAAAAGATCATTGCAGCAACCTAAAGTACGAATATTTCATACGCTGAAATTCATTAGCAGCTACATATGTAGTACGTAAGTAAATACATACATATTTACATATAAATTTGCACGTTAACATATTAAAGAAATGCTGGTTGAAAAATGATATACAAAAAAGCTTTGACAGTTGTCTAATGAAATTTGTCGCAAGCTTCAGTAGTTACTATAATATCGCGGTTTTTGTATTTCTGCAAACTACCGTTATATGGGAGGCAGGCGTGGTTATTGTCCGATTTCACCCGTGTTCAATACCATCCGTCCTTATCCCAATAGAAGTATGCCTACCAAGTTTCGTTGAGATATCTCCATTTTTACTCGAGTTATCGTACACACAGACATACGGACGGACGGACAGACAGACATGGCTTAATCGATTTCTCTTCATTCTGGGTATTTTGTAATGTGTATGTCTATATCGATCTCGATTCCTTTAGGCTGTTACAAACAACCGTTATGTGAACAAAGTTATAATACCCTTGTGCACAAGTGCGCTCGGGTATAAAAAATACGATCGCCATTCGGAGTCGGCGTAAAATTGTAGGTCCCTCCCCTTTGTGTGACAACATCAAGGCGGACGCCACAACACAAAGGAGAAGCTCGGCCAAACACTAACATACTGTGTAAGCGCCAATCTATTATTATTATTATTATTACATACTCACAGAATCGGTATGCATACATACGTATGTAAATACATGCATACACATAATGCAAGTGCATTAACGCAAAGTTGTATATTGCATGCACTTTTCTTCCAATTCACTGATAAGGCTTTCATTCGAATTTAATTTGCATAATGTTTTCCATAAAAAAATTTGAATCTACGAGTGTTTTTTATTTGCGAGATTTATTGCAGTTATGATTGTTAAGATATTATTGGATTTTAAGAGATTGTCAATTCCATATGTATGTATGAAAGTGCCGGTAAAAAAAAAGCACTGCGGCTATGAACTTCTCATTCCTTGAAAACTATGGCAACCTCGAAATTTTCAGACCTTTTCTGTTTAAACAGCTAAGCAATGAAGCAGGGACCAAAAATAACTGTTATCTCGAATTTACAAACTGAGAACGTTGAAATAAGCTTAAAAAAGAGCTTATTATCACAGAAGGGGCAAAGACATTTCGCAGACGGAGATTGGTTTAAAGTTGTACTCAACCACAAAGGTTACTCTTGACGCGTAGGCACTTAAAAATCGTCTTAAATTTGATAACTGACCCGTAGAGCAATGGAGGAACATTCCGTGAACGTTCGAAACCAAAATTCTGATATATGGCAGGAAACTATGGGTCGATTACGGAACCGGGTCCTTCGGGATTTCCAAATACGTTGATTGTCGAGTAAGGGAGACATTGACGTCCGTAAACCTAGCTGACCCAAATCGCCAATTATTTTTAAATATTATTGGGGAATTAGGTGTCTCTTAGGTGTTAATCAGGGCCGTCAAAATTAATTTAAGTGCTCACTTGGTTTCCCTGAAATTCGCAAGAATGTGTTGGCCAGCTATCTTTACGTTAACCTAGCTGACCCATTTTTAAATTTTTTTTGCGGACGGTGTTATTAACAAGTGCAAGTTTGAAGTTGCTAGAAAATTGCGTTGATTTTTAGATTTTTTTCACACAATTTCTTCCATACAAAGTATGTTCGGAATTTTTTTTTGTACGGAAGAAAGTAATAACACCGTCCGCAAAAAAATAAATTCCAAAAATAAACGCGACTTTCTAGCAACTTCTGTAAAACTGTATACCTAGAATTTTTCTAAAAAATCTGATTAGAAAGTTGCAAATTATGTACGCAAATTTATTGAATTTTCCTGAGTTGTACAAAGTTCAGAGTATTTATTTTTATGTTTTTCGTTGTAGTATAAAGTATATCTTTATAGAAAATTTGCGAAAAGAAATCATAGAAAAAAAAACTTCGCATACATTGCAAAAAATTCTCTGTGCCAATTCTTTTGTCCGTCACTGTATGTATGTATAATTCCTGCATATATTTCGAAAACTAAAAACAAAAATTTTTGCGAATTTCTCTGAAACCAATGGAGCACCTAAATTAGTTTTGACGGCCTTAAAGAACGCCTAAAAGACTCCTAACTCCTGTACATATTTCGATAATTAAAAACCAACATTTAACGTTAAATTAGTTTTGGCGGCCTCAAAGAACACCTAAAATACACCTAATTCCTGCATGTATTTCGAAAATTTGAAACCAAAATTAAAAAATTACGTTAACCTAGCTAACCAACACATTTTTGCGAATTTCTCGGAAACCAAGTGAATTAATTTTGGCGGCCCTAATTAACACTTAAAAGACACCTAATTCCGCAGGAATATTTATCAATATTTGGCGACCTGGGTCAGCTAGGTTTACGGACGTACTGTAGCCTTATCAAACCGCTGACTTTAATCATGATATTCATACTTCTGAAAGCAGCGGGTATGTTGCTAACGATTTTTGGTGCACAAAGTTATATTTTAACTGGCCTTAAAGGATCATTCGCAATTGCAAAATGTTTAAATATTGGGTGTTACTTAAAAAAAATGTAAACGATCTATCTAAAGTCGCAGAAGGCTTCTTTCATATCTCCATTTTACTTTTTTTTTTTTTATAAATTTTTGAATGAAGTGTATAAAGATGGAAGACATATTCTTGTTTTTATTCATTCTGTGTATTCGTTCCACATCATAGACTAAGACAATTTTCTTGTTAATCATTTTCAATCATTTCTATATTTACAGGTAAAATGGATAATTCAACATGAAGGAATTAAAGAGGTTATCTTTGAAGGCCACACATTATTTGTATTAAATTGTAATCGCCGTGTCAGTTTAAACATCTAATTAGTAGAAAAACTATTTGCACTGTGCAATTTGGCGTTTCCATAGCTTAGCTGAAGTTATAAAAGGAAGTGCAAGCATCAGATAAAAGCATTTGCATAGTTGGGAGAACCGAGAAATTGCAATCCATCACATTTCTTTTTTAAGATCAAAGTGTTATATTATTTCTAGAGGTATTTATTGCTGACTTTTGAAGTCTAGTAAAATATTAATTTATCATTATAAAATAATACTTTAATTACAAGGGAGGAGTGTATTGTACACAATAAATTCGCAGAATTGAAAAACGAAAACGAAGACATTAGGAATTCTGTATAAAACACAATGGACAAAAATATGATGTTGCCGAAGCGTTCACGCTTGGACGTGAAGGGTACATTCGCCAATGGCCCGTTGCAGGCACGGCCATTGGTGGCGTTGCTGGATGGTCGCGATTGTTCGATTGAAATGCCTATACTGAAAGACGTGGCCACAGTGGCCTTCTGTGACGCACAAAGTACATCAGAGATTCATGAAAAGGTTAAGTAGATAAAACAAATCAAATGAATTTAAAAAAAATGTTTGCTAACAAAGTGTTCCTGTTTTAGGTTTTAAACGAAGCTGTAGGCGCACTAATGTGGCATACCATAATCCTTACAAAGGAGGATTTGGAAAAATTCAAAGCTTTACGTATCATAGTGCGGATTGGCAGTGGTACGGATAATATCGATGTGAAAGCAGCGGGCGAACTCGGCATTGCCGTCTGTAATGTACCCGGTTATGGAGTTGAAGAAGTCGCAGATACAACAATGTGCTTGATATTAAATTTGTATCGAAGAACCTATTGGCTGGCGAATATGGTGCGGGAGGGCAAAAAGTTTACCGGGCCTGAGCAAGTACGAGAAGCAGCGCATGTAAGCATACATAAATTATTTTGAGAAATACAAAATTTATGAATACTAGCTTAATACGTATGTATGTTATTTATTTATTGCAGGGTTGCGCTAGAATTCGGGGAGATACCTTAGGTCTGGTAGGACTTGGTCGCATCGGTAGCGCCGTCGCCTTGCGAGCAAAAGCATTTGGCTTTAATGTTATATTTTACGATCCTTATCTTCCGGATGGTATCGATAAATCGCTTGGCTTAACTCGCGTCTACACCCTACAAGATTTGCTATTTCAATCCGATTGCGTTTCGTTGCATTGCACACTCAACGAGCATAATCACCACTTAATCAATGAATTCACAATTAAACAGGTACTATGCATGAAGAAGAGTTACTTAACTTTGACTTCAATATATTATTTGGCAATTTTTAAATCACTTTATCAACAATTATAATTACAACTTTCTGTTTCTATTTGCATAGATGCGACCTGGTGCATTTTTGGTAAACACAGCACGAGGTGGGCTGGTCGATGACGAGACTTTAGCTCTGGCTCTGAAACAAGGCAGAATAAGAGCTGCAGCTTTAGATGTGCACGAAAACGAGCCCTACAATGTATTCCAAGTAAGCGTTAATTCTCTCAATTTAAGACTGATAAATGCAGCATCTAGAAATTTGGTAACGAAATTTCTAGAAAATTAAAATAAATTATAGTATAAAATATACTAAAAAGTACGCTTTGAGAGCTTGTAGATTACCCTATGTTTTTATTTCTACTTCTTATTTTGCTATAACAATTTATTTGGTTTTCGTTTAATCGCCTTCAGGGAGCCCTTAAAGACGCTCCAAATCTTATATGTACACCACATGCAGCCTTCTTCAGCGATGCATCCGCAACCGAGTTGCGCGAAATGGCAGCAACGGAGATACGACGGGCAATAGTCGGCAATATTCCAGACGTCTTAAGGAATTGTGTGAATAAGGAATACTTCTTGCGAACACCGGCTGTAGCTGCTGCTGCTGCAGCTGCGGCAGTGTACTCAGAAGGTAAACTACAAATATTATCAAATCCAGAAAAGTGAAAGTAATATTTTAACCTAACCGTAACATTAATGAAAACCCAACAATACAAAACAGCAAATAGAAAAGAAACATTGCAAATATAATAAACGCGAAAATTTAAACAAAGGAAGCAGGTTAAAATAGAATTAAAATTAATAAAAAAAAAACCACAAACGCAGAGTTAAAACGAATAATTCTGAGCAAAATGAAAGTTGCAACCTATAAACAGATACAGTATAACACTCAAAAAGAAGCAAAAAACCTAAGTAAACAAAAAAAAAATAGTAGAAACTTAATAAGGACTATTTAAGAATCTTATTTAAAAGCGAATACTTATGCAAAAAAAAATAAGAAAAATACTTTAGTGAATAGAATCCAATACCAACAACAAAGAAATATAATAAACAGCAAAACAATAATGGTTGCGACAAAAAATCAAAGCGCGCAATGCATTTGATGAAGATTGATGTAAAGAAATTAACTTCTTTCAAATAAAATTTATTAGGTTTATAAAGGTGCAGCAGTAGCGGAAACAAACGCAGAGCATATCTGTTTCCATTTCCTTAATAATAATAAAAAAGTCATGAAATTGTACAATACATGAGCTTAGTAATGTGTGTACATATGTACAATACATAGGTGTATTTATGTCCATACTCATTTACCCCCCCTTCATTAGCATACACCGTCTATATACATACATACATACATACGAATTAATGCATACATATATGAAAAAAGGATTTTGCCCGATAATAAAGTTTGTTGCAAGCAGACAGGTTAAACTGACAAGATTACTATAAGAGGCGGTTTGGTTAAATGATGATTTAATTTGTAATATTTTTCAGAGTGTTTGTTGCACGTAATTTACCGGAATTAACTTCGTCATTTACTTCTACTTTTCAATTTCTTTGAGCATTGCAGTTTTGCTGGAGTGATTTTCTTAAGCTCATAGGCTAGTAAAAAGCGCGGCACAACAACACACTTTTACAAAGTTTTTTCCTTTTAATTTTTATCTTATAACCTCGAACATTTCCCAATGTTGTTATTTTCAGCCTGCATGCTGTTTGCATATCTCACACCTGTGGTGTTTTTAGAGTTGTTTATATTACATATTTTTATATATGTACGTACATACATACATACATATGTAAAGCTTTTCGTTAATTTTATGTTATACTGTTCGTGTAAAAGAAAATGATATAAAAACTTAGATTAATTGACAGTTCCCATTACTCATCGTAAACGTTTTACTAAGAACCCCTTTTTTGTAAATAACTCGTGAAAAAGTGTTTGCTCATTTTATAAATTTAAGTGAGGAATTTTAGTGAACGCACAGATTTTTATGATTTTTTTTATCAACTAAATTGCGTAGTTTGAATAAATACTCTAAGTAAGAGATACTAGACAGTGAAAGTATAATGCTGCATTATTAATACACCTAGGTATAAGATAATCGCGGCTATTACTAAATCCATTCGTGAAATCTACGAAAAGCCATTTCTGAATCCTAATAACTTCGAAAGTAAATTCGAAATCTGTAAAGTAGCGTTTTTGAATTCGTTCGTAATAAAAGTTCTTGTAGATTTCTACGAAAAGTTTATGCTGTCGGTGCAAAATTTAATATCGCAAGTCTCAGAAACTGCATGCAAGCTGCAATTACGGGCCGTATGAATAAAAACTAAGCAATTGCTTTTTCTTAAAATGTCAGACCTCTTACTTAAATTTTAAATTGAAGTAAATGGTCCGAAATTTCAAGAAAAGGCAATTGCTTAGTTGTTATTCATACGGCCCAATGTTACAATTGTGTCGTAACTTTTCGGGGAATACATATGCTGAAGTGGAGGGACATCGCAGTATTCGGCCAGATATGTATAAATCTGGGTCGTTCCGGTTACGTGGACCCAACTGTTGTTGGGATGCAATAATAGTGATAGTTAATATTTCTTACGAGTTGTGAATTTGTTCCAATTCGATATAATATTTGTGTAACTGTATGTCTAAAACAGCACTACATATAATTGGCTGCTGGACGCCGGTTAATAAATGCATGTTTGTTCCGGTGAAAATAACTTAGGGAGTTGAAATTGCGAAAAAACTTTATAATTTCCTAAGTTACCAACCAGTTAAATCATAAATCATATTTTCTAAAGCCAACATTAATTTCAAGGATAACGTTTGCAGCCCTAAATTTATTCCGCAAAATTTATATCACACATATATATCTCGATTTTTCCTTCTCTTCATATACTATAGCGAATAAATTCATTTCAATCTATCCAATCAAATTTATTATAAACTAGCAGACTCGGCAGACGTTGTCCTGCCTAAAGTTGCGACGAAAGAAAGAGCGTTGGTTAAGATGATTACTTGAAATATTGTTTGTTGGCCGTTTTATGCAATATATTTTGTATTTAAAAAAAGATTTAGTTCTTATATAGCAAACGGTCAACATGCATACTATATATTTTGCAAACGCCAAAAATCCTCGTGCATTACTACGCTGGCTCGTCCA
>JAPVRG010236000.1:0-10741 GCA_029783565.1 Rhagoletis cerasi
CAAGATTTTTCCGCATCAGCAATATCATGTAAATGCAAATTCTTTAACTTTGTTAACTTAGCAGCAAGCCAATTGGTATGTAGATGCGTAGCTGGGAATATGTTGGTGGTAATGAGTGTCAGTTATTTAAAAAATAAAGTACTCGTATTGGATGGAGGTACGAGGAAATCTATACAAATAATGCCTCTTTAAGATGGTATGGGGTATAGTGTGGCTTCTGGGTTTGCAGTTACAGTTGTTCGGCTATACTCAATTCCTACTCTTCGAGAGGTATGAGATGCAGTTTTTAACAATACGGAGCCTTGGACTAAGGCAGAACGGAAAGGAGCTTTAAAGGGGCCAACTAGACGTACATATATACATATTAGATTTGAGGGTTCGAAGAAGTCTGCACCATCTGTTCACCGTGAGGTGCAGATGTCTATTCTGGAGCAAGCGGCTCGCTAAATAAACGTGCACACAACAAAACTACCCCAGTTTTAAGCAGCAAACACATACAATGGAAAAAACAATTCAGCATCGGATGCGATCACCTTCCTTTTACGACGACCACGGCAAGTGTTGAAATAACTATGATTTTAGAGTATGCAAATCCAGACCCTCTGCCAAACTTGTTGATATCCTTTAAAGGACCGAGGCTGACATCGTCGCCATCCAAGAAATGCAATGGTCATGGCAAGGCAAAAAACACATGGAACTTTGCGACATCTACTACAGATGACATGCAAGGGAACGGAAATTCTGTGTTAAATTTGTGGTAAGAGAGAGACGTCATCGCCGACTAAAATCGCTACCTTCAATAAAGGAACGTCTCAACGCAACTCGCATCAAAGTGAAATTCTTCAGCATCTTACTCACTTACGCCCATACTTCGATAGAAGAGAAGCTTGATGATTTCAACGTCAAGGTGGAAAAGGCAAACATTTTTGATTCCACCATCGGAAAATTCAGCCTTCATAACAAAACATCCGCTACCTGGCTGAGGCTGATCGACTTCACAAGACCCGTAACGTGGTAGTACGCAGCATTCGTTTCCAGCATAAGAAGATGCATCAAGCTATGTGGCTGTCTCCGGATCGAAAAAACGGGAAACCAAATTTATCATATTGTGATAGACGCAAGATAGGATTCCAGTGTTTTTTATATGTACGTACACTCCGAGGAAGATAGCTCAACGTCGAAAAGCTGCAATCACAACAGATAGCCAGTACCTTAGAAACTTGCCTCTCATACCTGCTCTTTGAAAGCATCCATCACATTTCCCGCGCACTGTGTACCTATGCCCACGACGTAAATGAATTAAAGCGAGCCGCAGGGAAAAATCATGCAGCATATGTGGGATCGAGCGAAATGTTTTTTTTTTTCATAGTAAAAGGAGAAAGGCCAAAGAGCTTGAAACTCTGGATGACACGAAAAACGCCCGAAAATTTTATCGGAAAGTCTGGCAACATGCAAAGGTCCTAAGACAATCCGAACTCCGGTTAAAACAATCATGGCGATCCACTGACCGATGCCCAGAAGATACTAACATTATATAAGGACAACTCGTACACCCTGTTGAATGGTAACAGTACTGAAACCATTCAACTAAATGGACACAAGCCTCCGGTCAAAGAGGACGCAGTCCATCTCGCAACGCGCTACCAAAAAAGGTGCAAATAGCAGTTTTGCGGCGGAAAAACAACAAAGCAGATGGATTTGTCGGCCTGCTAGTTGAATAATTAAGGTAAGGCGGAGATGAGCTGATAAGGTGCATGCATGAATTCTTATGCAGAATATAGCCGGATGACGACTGGACTTATGTGCGCTCCACCCAATCCACAAGAAACACGGTCGTGCCATTTGCGCTAACTAACGCAGGATCAGCCCTTTGTCGAGCGTATTGTTTGAAAGGCAAACTAATTGGGCCTGATCAATGTGGCCTTAGACCTTGTCTCGGAAATGACGCACCGTAGAAGTGTCGATTTCAAACTGCTTTTGACAGCATGAAAATAAGTTGCCTTTATGAAGTAATGTCTGAGTTTGGTATCCCCAGGAAACTGATACGGCCGTGTAAAATGACGTAAACAATACCACTAGCTCCGTCAGAATTGGGAAGGCCCCCACAGGTCGGCTCTATTTGGTGAGATTTCTTTAATCTGATATTGGAGAAAATAATAAGAGCCGCAGAACTGAACCGCTCAGTTACAATTTTTTACAAGAGCATACACTTTCTGGCTTATGACGACGACATCTTCTCCCTTCTCGAAATTAGATACAGAAACAAAGCGCAAAACGAAGTATATCCAGTCATCAGACAAACAGTCAACGCATATGCGCCTCGGCACTCACGTCACTTGATAGCTATAGTTTTGGAAAAGTAGACGACTTCGTTTATTTGATAACTAATAATAATGTCAACCTTGAAATCCAACGGAGAGTCACTCTTGTCAACGAGTGCTACTTTGTACTAAGAAGACAATCGGGATGTAAAGTCATCTGCCTGCGTACAAATACCACACTCTATACGTCGTTCAGCATGCCTGTTCTGCTGTATAATGCAGAAGGATTGACAACAACATCCGATAAGGCAGCTCTTGTAGTGTTCGAAAGAAGTATTCTTTGGAATATTTACTCCCCTTTGCGCGTCGGTGACGTCGAATACAGGAATATCGCAGACGATGGAACGAAGAGCTCTATGTGCTTCGCCACAAAATAGACTTAGTGCAGCAAATAAAAATACAGCGGCTTATTTGGCTTGGCCTATGAGTTCACACTAACGCTCCAGTCGCAAAAGTATTAAACACGGTACCCACTGCTGATATCAAAGGAAAAAGTAGGCCTCCACTGCGATGGAAAGGCCAAGTGAAGAAGGATTTGGCTTCACTTTGCATTTCTAAGAGACGTCAGTTGGCATAAAAAACAAACAACTAGCCCAGTTTATTTGCCTCGGTAAAAATTGCTTAGGCGGTTACATCGGCAAACAGGAAAAAGAAGAAATGGTTTTATGTCGCTATTTATATGAAAAGGTTGCTGAAAGCGCCAAACAAAGCTTTGTGTCGCAGTACTTCAATAACATCAGAATAGATGGCATTTCGTCCGCAGAAATAATACGGTTCCCTTCAATACCTAAATTACTCAAGAGAAAGTGTATAGAGCGCAGCAAGGTTCATATGTCTTCGGCATTTCACCGATTAAATAGTATTATTATTGTAGGCAGTTAGACAGTCGAACTGTCAATTTTCGACTACCGTAAGCAATTTTCAAAATGAAAAATTCTTATAGTTAAATGAGAACTACAACTATTCCAACAGTAGCAACAAGTACTAAAAGTAAGACTACTAAATGTGTAGTAGAAAAATGCTTAGGCTGGCCACTCGTTGTGGCATACAACAACACAATAATACAGTAATTCGCATACCTCTTAGTACCCATTTCCGTATGAGGTATATGTATGTAGCTTCATTAGGGTGGTGCTTAACTGTAGGAAACAAAAATTTACATCAGATTTCCTAAACGTCAACGTCTACGTCGATACTATTATCGTCGATGAGCATATACAAATTTTGGTTCCGATTGGAGACGGTTAAAGTGTGTCGCACGGGAGGAAAAGTTCAGATTCCTTTATGGAGACTCAAAAAATTAAAACTAAATCTTTTTTAACACCCAAAAATCGATACTACTATATCAAATATACAAGGTGGCGCAAAATTAATCATCCAATTTTGTTTATGAATAGCTTTTTTAATAAATAACAAGTAAAGAAGTCTAAGTTCGGGTAAAACCGAACATTAAATACCCGGCGCACGTATGAAGCATCGTTTTTTTCACGAAACCTTACGTTACGTGGCCCCTTTTCCCTAAGTCCATAAAAATCTTACTTCTTGTTACGAGATTGTTGTGAGTACCAACTTTGAGTAAACTGCCGTTTCTAAATTTCGACATATCGAAGTTTTAATATTTCTGAAATGTACCGTTATATGAAAAGTGGGCGTATTTTTAGCCCGATTTCAACCATATGTAATCATAAGTGGGCGGTGACACGCCCATTTTGTAAAAATTTATTATACTCGTACTTTTGCTAAGGAATTATTGCAAACATAAATTTTGAGTAAATTATCTTCAGTACTTACCGATTTATCGCAGTTTTTGTATTTCTGAAAATTACTGTTATATGGGAGGTGGGCGTTGTTATCGTCCAATTTCAAAAATTTTCAGCAATTTTCTTTGTTGGACCAACACCAACCCTTGTGGCAAGTTTCGTAGAAATTGGTAGAGCGGTTACCGAGATATAAATGTAAACCCATAAGTGGGCGTGGCTACGCCCCTTTTTCCAAATTTGAAAATATTCTTGTTACTCGTTAATATATCATTGTATATATCAATTTTAGGTCAATAAGCTTCACTAGTTACTAAAATATCGCAGTTTTTGCATTTCTGAAAATCACCGTTATATTGGAGGTGGGCGTGGTTATCGTCATGGCTTAATCGATTTCTCTTTTCATTCTGAGCATTTTGGTATATATATGTCTATATCGTTCTAGATTCCTTTAGGCTGTTACAAACAACCGTTATGTGAACAAAGTTATAATACCCTTGTGCACACAGTGCGCTCGGGTATAAAAAGAAATGATATTGGGTGGTGGAAGTCTTTATTTGGACCTTTAAATTTTTTTCTGTTAAGTGGAAAAGATGATATCTGTCAAGTGACTGCCGCCATTTTCTCTGACTTTCCGCAAGATTTCCTGTCGTATATTCTCCTTAAGGGCTGCAATTGTCTGAGGCTTGTTGGCCCCAAGTAGCCCCAAAGAAAGAAGTCTGGGATGGTTAAGCCGGGCGATCTTGCTGGTCATGCCAAATCGCAAAAACGGGAGATTACGCGAACAGGAAACGCTTCCTTCACAATATCCATTGTGGCATGTGCTTGGTGTGCGGTTGCACCGTCTTGTTAAAACCGCATGTTCACCAAGCCCCGCTCATCCAATTCCGGCAGTAGGAAGTCGTTTATCATGGCCCTGTAGCGTTCGCCAATAATAGTGACCGTATTGGCCGATGACATCCTCAAAAAATACGGCCCAATCACTCCTCCCGCGTGAACGCAGCAGTGGCTTTGAGTGGATGTAATGGCTCTTCGTGCATCACACGCGGATTTTTAGTGGTCCAGAAACGAAGATTTTGCTTGTTTGCGTAACCGCTTAAGTGGAAATGCGCTTCGTCGTTCATGCAGGTTTTCGACAACACCACCGACCGATTATTAGTGAAAAAAATCGAAACAATTATTCCACGTTCTTAGGGAGTATAGCGCTCCAATGTTGTCTGTTTGTATACTGCATCTGTCTAGTTCACAAGTGTCAAATATGATTGACGTACGACGTCATTTGCAAAAATTATAACATTTTCTGATAGGGTGATTAATTTTGCGTCCACCACGGGAGGGTAATCTGAACTTTGACCCCGGTGCGACAAGTCTTATTCGTCTGCAATCGTGAGCAAATTTAGAAAATTTCCATCCACATTAGATGAAAAAAAAGTAATATTAATTTTTCGAGTCTTCATTGGGACATAGGGACAAAACTAATATGTGACATCTTTGACCGTGGTATTACCGATTTAGGGGGTGAGACTGAAACAAACCGTTCGTTTGATTTTAAGGATCACCCTAAGCTACATAAATAAATAGACATAAAAGCGAATGGAAAAAGTTTGGAAAATAACTTCAACAACATTCTTTTCATAGTTTCGAGCACTACAACACTTTTATGTTCAACGTGTGTGAGGCATAAGGAAATACATATGTATACATATCCATATACAAGACGGGAATGAAGGATATACATACGTGCATATGTGTGCTCATCAAATACGTCGTGGGTGAAAGAATGTCGTTAGGGTCTGTTGGATATAATGAAAATTCTTCAAGCAGCAACTTTTACACTTTAGTGCGTCGGCTGTAGGAAACAACAATACAAATAAGCGACAACTGCAGAAACTAACAACTACAAACATAACAGCAAAAACAGCATAAGCAATATTGGCTGCTGATTGCATCGAACATCGTCACAAAAAAGAGGCAAGTTTGCCGACATAACAACGAATCTGCCGAATGGCTAAAGCGGCAAGGTGGTTTGAAATATCCGAAGAAAAGAAAATAAAAGAAAGCACCAGGCATGTCTTGTAAGTTTTCGTTATGGCTGCTGTTGCCTCATACTTCCGGTTATGCTCGCCACTCAATTGTTGCCACAACTTCCGCTTTCTAAGCTGCTTTTGTTGCGTAAGAAGTGAGCGAGGAAATTTCAAAACTTAAAAAAACTAACGTCTGGCTCTGGTAAAAGCAAAGCAAAACATAAAACAACAAAAACTATGGCATAAAAATGAAGTTTGTAAGAATCGTAGCAAAAAGCCGACATTTGCTTCGATGGTTGGCAATGCCACGCCATCACGTTGCTAACAATGACAAAGCGCGCGCTAAACAGCCAAGCGTTTTGCAAGCAACCGACAACAAATAACTACTCGTAGGAAACAACAAATGACAATGGTAACAGCCGTTGCTACTGCGGCAAACAATGCTTGCAATACTATACGGCTAGTGGTAAAGAAAAACAATTACAAATGTCAAAAAAAAACGTTAGGAAACAGTGTGGTATTACAGATAAATCAGTAGATTAGATGTTTTGAAATGTTTCTTTTTTTAAATCTTAAAAAAGGAACTCTCAGCATTTTGGTTAAAATGCACTACATAGCTGGCATATGAGGACGAAAATAGGGACGATTCTTATATGGGGTTCAAAATATACAGAAGATGCTTCGAAATTTCTATGACAATTATTCGCCGAGCGCTTGGCAAGCCACAGAAGATGCAGTCGAACTAGGGCATGGATACCTGGGTAAAGTATATATTGATCCCTCTAGCACCAGCTTTCGTTGTTCGAAGAAAAATAAAAGCATACAGAGAGAGTATGGTTACTAAAAACTTTGAACGCAACAAATTTCCATACCTGATAAATCAGACCCATATTGAATTTTACTCACAATGCCACAGCTCTCACTTCTGGTGGGGGTTTAATGGGTCACTGTCCAAACGGTATTCACGCAGTAAGGCTGAACATACTACCGGACCCCGCATGTCGCAGTTGCCTGGAAGATGAGGAGGTGGAATCACCTCGACACTACCTTCTTAGGTGCCCAGCGTTTGCGAGGCTAAGGTAGAAATATTTTGGCTCTCACCTCCTAAAGCCGCCACCTAACCTAACCTAACCAATCCCAGTTGTGAAAAGCAATGTAGCTGAGGACTTGCTACTCCTCCTTGCCCTCAAGTAGGGCTATAGACTTGGTTTTTCCAACGCAGTTTCCAACGATTTTTTTTGATATCTATAGGCAATTTTTTTGAAATCTCGATTTTTCGAATATCGAATAAACCGGATTTTTTCATCGATCAAACCGGGTTTTTTCATTTCATACAAATCTTGAAAAAATAAAATACAAGTTTTGAGTTTTTCGCAGTTTTCAAGGCTTTTTCTGGTTTAAGGGAAACCCTATTTAGTTTTAAAATTATATCCTAGGTTATTTTAGGATGAACAGACTATTATATTTGATAAAAATTAATGAATGTTTGGCGCTTGAACGTTTTCTACGTGTTTGGCCGAGCTTCTCCTTCAATTCGTGTTCTGCTTCTTGATGTTGCGACAAACAAATGGAGAGATCTACACTTTTAGCTTTTTTATGGCAGAAGTACACTGGGAGGTTTGCCGCTGTCTGCCGAGGGGCGACCGCTATTTGAAACATTTTTTGATGCTGCTGGGACCAGAAACTCAACCATGGACCTCTCGAGAGGCAGAAGGCACCTGTATGCACTCGGCTATGGCGGAAAGAGCACTACTCAAATCCGAAAAAAAATCAGAAAAAATGCAATAAAGGAATAAAAAAATGGTAAAAAAAGACAAAACGTGAATTTTTCACTGATTTTTTTTTTATTTACTTTTGATACAAAAAAAAAATTTTTTATTATTTTTCTTTACTTTAGCTTTTTTAAATAAAAGCTATCTTTATTGTTAAAAGTTTTATTGTAATTTTTGATCATGACCTCATACCAACATAAGCATTTTCACTATATGAAAACTATGTAAAATAAAACCGGGCTATTCGGATTTTTCCTGAATTTCAAAATCGGGAACCGGTTTTTTTCAAATTTCAACTTTTTGTATAACTCGAAAACTGGTTTTGGAAAAAGGCGAATAATCGAACACCCTATCCTCAAGACAGTTGCCGCAGTGGGGATATGAAGTTCTACTCCTCATAGTTGCATCACTCCTTGACAAAATTTGGTTTGACATCATCTTTAGCGTCATTTTCCGTTCTCTCACCGTATGAATACACTTTCGGACAATGACCAGTTCAGACGTGCTCTGGAAGACCTTATAACCTTGCATAACAAGGATGTCGCTCAACGCTCGCTGAACTAAATTGTGGCAAAGCTCTCTAAGATAAGTGCTCAGCTGATTACCCATACCCTCTATACTCAGGGATACCTAGTCAGGTTTGACTTGTCTTGCCCGTTTACCAGCCACAGAAGTTTCCTGCAATATATCTGCGACCGTGCAACCAGATACTCAAGTTTAGTACGAGTACCAAATTTCTAAGATGCTACTACATTGATCGCCATTGACTAACAGAAAAAAAAATTATTTTCTTGAAGCGTATATGGTAAGAAGTCATTATATTAGCTCCTCCCTTATGAGGGCAAACTCTGCTTGGGGCATACAACAGTATAATTTCCTGGGCATAATTTTAAAAATTTCGTTGAGATGCCGGAACTTTGGTTTGCAGGGTACTTACATACTCGCATGTATACGTGGGCTATCATATCGTTAGTGTATGTTCAGGGATTTCCTCCGCCAGCCTTCAGAAATTGCCCTATGTCAGCCAAGAAAGTCTAATTTTACAAAGATGGCACCATAGCCTGCAGTGTCCTGTCAGGTATCCAGCTATAGTTTTTAGACCATCGTGGCGAAGGTTAAGCAGTCGTTCAGAGACTCCATGGGATGGAACTATGTATATATTTCGTTAATTTCCTTTTACGCTTTGACATTTGCAATCCGAGAATCCGTCCCTTGAATGAGCCGCAGAAAGTCTGAGGGCGATACAGTCTCCGTTAGACTCCGCACATTGCGACAGTATCAACTTTATTTTTTCCGTCAAAGCCCTCATGATCTGCAACCCACCATCCAGTACATTTTTGCAACTGCCTACTAGGCTTGAGACCATTTTGGTTAAGTATAAGGCTATTCATTCTGGATTGTTGCCCAATAAGATCTTTATTTATCTTTAACCATTTTTATTCGATTTAATTAATTTGTTTTCTAAAAAAAAAGCTTTTAGAATAATGGCACACATTCGTCAATCTTCATTGACATTTTTGCAATGAGCGATGTTCAAAATTGAAAAAATCAAAAAAATTTCGCGTTTTTCAGGTTTACTGAATGAAAACTCTTTAAGCTAAACTTAACAATAGGTCCCGCTTGCTTCGCGGTGTCTGATAAGAACTTTTGCGTTGGCCAATGCAAAAGAAGCGCTGAAAAGCAAAAAAGGTTGGTAAAAGAAAAATTATCAGTTTAGGTTGAAACGACTGATTAGCAGAACCCTCGTCACACACAGGCCAATAATAGTAGTGCTGTGATACCATATGAAATTCTAGTTCCTTTCGATGTACTGAGCTTTACCGATGGTCTTATTTCCATCTGTGAGATCTCTGCAAGGATTTCTTTAAATGGTTTGTCAAGCGTGCCTAATATTCTTCTTTGATCTTGCAACTGAAACATTGATCCGATGCGCCCACCTCTGGTCTCATACCGCGTAAGCCAATAAAAGTCATTGTAAGGAAACTGCGGCCACGGTGGCTTGTCCGAGCAACATCTAAATTAGGAAAAGTTTTTTCTAACAGCGGTCGCCCCTCGGCCGGCAAATCAAATCGCACACCTCAAATTGGAATTTTATGTTATTATAGCCTTATTCATAAAAAATAAAATTGCTTTAAAAGAGGTAGATATATAAATTGAAAAATTTATGAAAGCGTCAATTTGTAAAGCTTTTTAAATCTTTTTCATTTTTTATGAATAAGGCCATTAGCTTGTTCCACAAAATGTATGTATGTATGTATGTAGAAATGTATAAATAAAATATTTGCTTTATTTTTGTTTCGGTAAAAAAAAATTTAAATCAACGCATCAATGCAGCTGAAGCAAAGCACATCATATTCTATTTTTAGACCATGGTACATGTCGCTGTTGCTACACATGCACACTTTGAACAGATCGTGTTTTTATCGTGTAAATCGATCGTGCCATACCTGATATTAAGCATTTTGCTACAATTTCACCATGTCCCATATGGTCTAGTGGCTAGGATATCTGGCTTTCACCCAGAAGGCCCGGGTTCGATTCCCGGTATGGGAAATTTTTTTTATTTTTTAGTTACTTTTTCGTCTTCAATTTAAAGTTTTGATTGAGAGTAAAATTTGAGAAAATGGATGATGCAATCGTAATTTTTTATGGGGTTTTTAACTTTAAACAACAATTCTTATACATATGTATGTGTTAAGCAAGGGTTTTAATGTATTGCGTTTAAATTGCATATATCATCTCTTTTTTGATATATATTACGTTTTCGTTTTATTTAAATTTCTACTTTATAATTATTTTCACTGAAATGTTATTGTTAAAACAAGATTCTGTTTTTTTATTTAAGTTTGATTTTTTTTTTACTTTCT